>JACDJE010000362.1:602384-785328 GCA_016647715.1 Pavo muticus
ATGGTATGTCAGTTATCAAAAACAAGCAAATAGAAAATTGTTAAAAAAAAAAAAAACCTTGCATACGCCTTTTCTATCAAGTGCTTTAAAATATAGAATAAATACACACATCCTGCCAGTTTTTTCTTACAGTGAGAGTATCCTTACCTGCCATTTAATATTAGCCTCGTATTTTTCTCACGTATATTTACCTGTGACTTGTGTTTGTTATTTAAAACAGGAAAAAAAAATAAAAAAAGAAAATTAACTGTAGCGCTTCATTATACTATATTATTATTATTATTATTGTGACATTTTGGAATACTGTGAAGTTTTATCTCTTGCATATACTTTATACGGAAGTATTACGCCTTAAAAAAATACGGAAATAAATTTTACAAGGTTTCTGTTTTGTGTGGAAGAGTAATTGATGTTGCTAAGAATGATGTTTGTTTTTTTGTTTTTTTTTTTTAATGTTACCAGCACTTTTTTTGTAAGTTTCACTTTCTGAGGTATTGTACAAGTTCACACTGTTTGTGAAGTTTGAATATGAAGGAATAATTAAAAAAAAAAAAAAAGACAAAAGAACGTGACGGGTGTCTTTGTGCATTTGTTTTTCTCTGGGGGATCCCGGTGTGATTGCTGTTAAGTCTGACCGTCACCAGGAATGGCTGCTGGGGCCGTGTGCTTGGAAGGTTGGGGTGTGGTGTTTGAGTTTGCTATAGATGAAATGAGTTTTGGATGTGGTCCTGGGTACCCTGCTCTGGGTGGCCCTGCTTGAATCGGGTTGAAGCAACCAACACTGGGTTGGACCAGATGGAGCCTGCCAACCTCAGCCGTTCTGGGATGTGGTGGAGGACTTCCCACTCCGCCAATTGTAAGCGATTTGCACTAGAGCTGTGAGAGCAAGACCCATCACGTCACAGGCCACCCCAAATGCCTGAAACGGATTCTACATGTTCATTCACATTGAAAGAGTGGAGTTCTCCCTAGGACTGGTGGGATCTGCACTCACTCTGAAGGGCCTTTGATGGTTTTCCCTGGATTTGTTTTCATTCACGATGATTAGTCCTCAGTCCTATTGCTTGATTGTAAAAAAAGGTAAATAAAAATCCCTTACTCCCCCGGAGCATGTATGGGTTCATGCTGTTCACCAAAGATTTTTGCTACAGAACTAAACTTAAAATGGTCAAAATCATACAGACACTGCATGCAACGGAGAAGTGGATGAATAGAACGGGACAGTGTTGCAATTCAGCAGCTTTAAAAAACAAATTTTTAAGTGATGCAAATTTTGTTAAATATTGCATTTTAAAAATGACAAAAGATGTCAACAGTGCCATTCAGACCTACTTTTCAGCATTGCTGATTGAGCCCTGCCGTTTTCATAGCAGATGTCATTCTTAACTTTTCATACTGTTACTACAGCATTCCCTGCGGTACCAATTCACCCATGAGTTGCAATATCCTAAGACTCTGGGCAGCCTGGTCTAGTGGTTGGTGACCCTGCCCATGGCAGGGGGTTGAAACTGATGATTTTTGAGATCCTTTTCAAACCCAGGCCACTCTATGATTCTATGATTAAGACTGATGACTTTGATTAAACACATTCAGTAGGCAAGGCCCACCAAGCTCACTGCAAGCTCACTCTTGAACCAATGCCATAAAACTACAGAAGAGATTTCTGCAAATTACACCAAGAATGATCTAAAAACAGGGTGTGGACATTGCCAATGAGCAACTGAGGCTGAGAATTAGAATTATTGTACAAACCAGAATTAGAAATGCAGACATAAGCTAAGTTCCTACTCACTTCCTGAGCACTGTTTCTCACTGAAGTCTGCTCTCTCTTAACCAAAACCATATGGGATCTGGAAAAATCTAATTTTGCTGCAAACAGCTTGGTTCTATTTACCAGCTTTCCACATGGAGCAGATTGAGAGCTCCAAGGAGAAACCAAGGTCTCTTGTCTTAACTTCCTCCTGGTGAAATTTAGGTCCATTTTTTCAACTCGTTTTCTACTGCATGCACTGCATATGAAACAATTATCTTCTCCATTTTCCATAATGTGATGAAGGATAACTGTCTCCACACTCCTCCAATGCCTGTGTGGTAGAATGGAAGGGATTCTCCCACCATGGATAAGCCTCTCCACAAAGGCTCAGAGGAGTATTTTGGCATGGAACTAGCATCCTGTTTCTCACCTACCATCAGCAGAGATCCAAATCTGCCTCACATCTAATGCCTGACACCTTCCCTAAGAGAGTTTGACAAATGGGCAGGCTGTGGGCCTACAGCAGTTCACTCTTGTGCAGCTCAGGTAGGAGGCTGAAGCCTGGAAGGTTCCTGTGGCACAACAAAGCCGTCTTACTATTCAGCAAAGTCCTCTCCACATTGCTGGCAAACAAAGCGCAGCATGCTCAGTCCCTCTCACAGACCTCATGTCTGATCTTCATTCTCAGTGACTGAGGGTGAGGGATCACTTCTAGGCACTGCAGCTCACTGTGTCGCCAGCGGCCCAAGCCACAACTTTCTGAGCACATTCCCTGTGTGCCACTGGCGGTGACTACCCTGAAGTGGGTTGGAATGATGCTGCGATCGGTCCTACCTGGGTTCTTGTCTAAGAGACCTTGCTGCCCCTGTCCCTCATTATGAGTGATGGTCCCTCACAATAAGTGATGGTCACCTAGCTTCTCACTCTCCCTACAAGGTGTGAGCCCTCACAGCAGGGCACTCACTGCTAGTTTTGCTGGTTTTTTTCCAATGAACTCTAGCAGGAACATTCAGAAGTGCAAAACTAATTAGGAAAAGCCTCACGAGAAATAGGGCAGAGAAGCAGCACGGATTTCTTATCAGCGCTTCAGTGCCTCCACTCACACCACATCAATCCACAACAAGCACTAGGGACATCTCTAGGCCCAGCTATATAGAATTTTGCCATGGGCTAGACTTGTCATCACTTGCAAAATTCTGCCTGCCAGATAAAGGTCTGTTTACCTTTCAGCCAGCCCCACAACAGTTTCACTGATTTCCACCAAACAACTCATTCTCACACCTCTGCCACAGCTCCTCTCCCAAACTCCGGCTCACTTTTACAGATCTGGGAGGAACAGGGGAGCCCAAGAGACCCAAGTGATGCTGGCAATGGCAGGACTGATCTCAGGATCACACACTCACCTCCCGGCTTTCACCACCTCTCACTTTGTCAAGTCATCCCTTTTTTATTGCAATGCTTAAGCTGCTGACATGGCTTTCATACCACAGGGTACTCAGATAGGTTCACTAGGCCCTCTTCTGCAGGCTGGTCCTCCTCTGCTGTGGTTCCCTAGCGTCCATGGAAAATGCCTTTCACAATGTACTTTGTGCTTTTGTTTGTTTTTGGAAGGCAAACCAAGCTGTTAAAATTTCTCCTCAAACCAAATTGCACCACACCATATACACACTCAGGACCACTGAACTGGCTGTTTCCCCAGACAGCAGGAAGGATTGGTACTAGAGCTTGAGCCAAGTTTGAGCAATGCTTCGGTATGACCCTACTGCAGGTCATGATGTCTCCTGAGTTGATGTGGAGATGTTAATGGAAGAGTGGAGAGGAGATGGGGAATAGATGTGATCAGAGATGCATCTTGATACCAGCCCAACAGGGTGTGGGAGTCTTTCTGGAAGGGATTACGCACTCAGTGGCAAGCAGGAGGAAGCCCCTGCAGGAAACTTGTCCCCAGATATGGAGGAAATGTACCTCATCTTTGGCCCATGAAGGAAATGAGTCCCCTGGGGCTTCTTGTGGGGGCTTTAGGTACACTTAGATGCACAAGATAAGCATGAAATGTGGATTCTGACACAACCTTCTCCTCAGAATCGCACCTACAGTCACTAGGAATGGGAAATTGCCTAGAAGTGGGCTTTTGGAAAGACATGGCATGGTCTAAGTAAATAGCTGGAAAGAAATGGGGGCATCTCACACACACACACACACACACACACACACACACACGCAGACATTCATTTATACCTTCATACCTTCACACAGCTCTGAGAGGTTTCCTTGCCTTCCTTGTGGCATAAACCTCAGGTACCCAAAGGGAATGGAAGATGCAGGTGAATGCAAAATCACAAACTTAGTGAGGGTTGAAGACTCTCTTTCTGATTTTCTGAGGAAGGAAATCTTAAGGAAGGACTGGCGAAGGGAGCACTCTGCGGGGTTCATGGGCTAAACAGGGTCCACCACTGCTCATTACAAGCCTTTCCTCAGCCTTCAGGCTTCTGACCTTCAAGAAGCCAGGCAGTTGTGTGCAGACTGTCACCAGACTGGCTGGGGTCTTCCCTGCTGACCACCTCTAGCCTCTCTGCCTGGGCTCAGACATTGCTCAACTGCACAGCCCAGATGTGCAACAAGATGGCCATATGGCCAAGCATCTTGATTCCCCAGGAGTATATTTCACACCGTTTGACAACGCAAGGGCCACAACAGCGCGACACCCCTCTAGAGCTTCCATCAACAGATGACAGCCCTGCCTGGCCCACCAGCAGGAAGGGTAAGCTTCATTGCCAGCTGACTGACACAGCTGCAGCCCCAATTTTAATTTGGTTAAAAGTGACCCTACAAAGGTCAATGGGTTGATAAACTGCCCCACAAGAAAAGTATCATTCATGTGCAATTGTATACAACATTAGCAAAGCCATACAGTATCCACAGCAGAGGATTTATAGCCCATGCTTAGGCTACAGCAAAACTCCCAGATCAGGATTTTCAGTAAGATATGTCTGAATATTCACATCTGTATGTTCCAGGATATGGAAAAGGGAACATAACTTTTTTTAAAAACAGCAACTTCAATATTTTTTCAGGCTACTTTCTGACAATTAAAAATGCCTCCATGTGCCAAAACCAAAATGAATAGTTCCCTTTTCCCAGTGAAAACACACTAAGTTCAAACCTTTTCTATTGAAACCGTGGTAATAAAATACTAAATTATAGTCAAATATCAGTAAAAATAGCCTGNTTTAAAAAAAAAGTTATTTATGAAATGTCACAAACACTGGACTGTGAGTTTGTGGGGAAGCGTTGTACCACCCTGTGTCTTCATAGAGCTGTTGGTGATCCTACTTCTCATTACTCTGCCTTATGATTTCCTGAGCAAATCTGGGGGGAATGGTGAGAGGGAGAGAAACTAGATGCATTTTTGAGACAGAAAAATGCAAACAATGTTTTGGAATTCCCACACATGGACCATCAGCTCTACTTCTTCTCATTTGTACCACAGGAAAGAGAAGGGCTTGCAGGGGAAGGAAACCTTGTGGTACAGTAGACTTGGCAATGGGCAAGGGGCTAAGCAACCGAGAGCTGTGATGCTCATGATGACCTCTGTAAATGGCATCCCAGTTCCTCAGTAAGCAGCTCCCCTGGCTTGCCCAGCCTCAAACCATCGGCTTTTGGAACAACTTCACCAACCTAAGCTAACCAAAACCTTGGGGATGGTTTGCCTTTACAGTTGCCAACAAGCTTTTTTGGCACCCCATCAGTGGGCACGAGCAGCAAGGAGTGCTGCTCAGTATGATCAGTGGTTCTGGATCTGAGGAGAAGTAGAGGCTGAAGGCGGCTGGAGAGGTATGTGGTGTACACAGTTTAGAAGAATATTCTTAAAAAGATTGAAGAGCAGTGCTCCAGGCACTCATGGGACCAGAGAAAAGGGAAGGAGGAAGACACCAACAGCCATAACAAAAAACTGGAGATATGTAACTGGGCTACATACTAGACCAACCAGACTCTTCCTTCCTGGACAATAATGCCGCCAAATCTTGAGACTGTCAAGCAGACAGAAAGCTGAATGTGGCCTTCATTTCTCCTGCCTTTCCTTTTTATTATCCCTCTTCCTTTGCCCTGAGATTTCTTCTCAGTGAGCGTCTGCTCCACTGAGCACTTTTTTTGCCCTCTGCCTAAACTGCCCTTGCTTTCAAAATGTGGGTTCAGTCAGGACTGAGTAAAATCATGTGCCTTCTTTTTCCAGTTTTGTACTTATGCCAACCTCCTCCCCTTCCCCACCTTACACACGCAAGACGCAGAAGGAGGCTGTTAAGGAGTGCTGCTTGTCTGCAAGCGTCCAGCAAAACATCGAGGTGGTGGTGAGGAGAAGGGGAGCAGAGAGAGCTGTTAATTCCTTTCCCTTTCAACAAATAGCACGTCTTCCCTGGCAGAGGAGACACCCTCTGCCACCACCTCCTCTGATGGTCCCCTCTCCTACGAATTAGTCCTAGCAGGCGCGGGATGGCTTTTCACTCTGGTTCCTGTCCTGGCTGAGTGAAACGCTCACTCTTTTGGTTCATGTCATTCACAAGCAGTTATATTGAGGAAACCAATGCAGTTTGTGGCCTTATCAAGATGACTTTTAAACCACTACAAGACAAAAAGGCAACTCAATTCCTGCCCAAGGTTTGTGTCACTTTCTAAAAACCCAGTCCTTAGCAGTTTAGACTCCTTTAACCTCAGTCCATTTTAATGATGGTGGCTCAACTGACCAGCCAAGCAGTGAAGTACTAGACTGTCTGGTCTCGTGCTTTCTTTGCTGTAATCCCCACTGTCTGCTTGCTTTTCTTACTTTCTCTGTATTTTCTGCTCTACAAGCAGCTCTATTGTTTGGTAAAAGGTGAGAGGAGCCAGTGGGATCCTGGCTCAGGGAGAGGAGTTGATGAATCATTTTTCAGTGTTTTAGCAGAAGGAAGATACACCACCTGCCACAGCACATGCATATTATGATGGACAGGCTATGGTATTTTTAGGGCCAAGAAACCCCACACTGTTATTGGAGCATGGCTCATTCCCGGTCAAAACTATAGATAGGAAATAGCACTTTAGCACTGGACAAAGTGGCTTGCCACCCACAGCTGCTCTTGTGCAGATGAGGCCTGGTTAGAAAGACATGGAGCCAGCTGCCCCTGCCCTCTCTGTAGACTTGCCTGCTGCACTGTGGAGGCTTTTCCCAGTTTTAAGAATCAGTGGAAAGCAGTCCCAGATAGTGCTCACCCAGCAGGAGGACCATCTACTCATGCTGCTGAGTGATAGCAAAGAAATGTCCCTTCATCGTTTCCGTCAAGGAGCCAGTAAATGAAGATGCTGTGGATGAGGGACGGGGAATTATTCTGTAGGTCAGGCTCTAGGGACAATGAGGAGAAGCAGGGTAGCAATGGGTGCATCTCATTAATGGTCTGAACATGTGCATATGTAATCAGAGGAAGGGTGTAATCCTACCAACCTTTGGTCCTGATGGACTTAAGTCATTTGTCCAAGGCCGTTTGACACACTATACACTTAGTATAAACTACATCACATGCAATATTTCAAAAAAAAAAAAAAAAAAAAAAGAGAGAGAGAGGGAGGGAGGAGAGCATTGCAGGCAGTCGGGATTGTTAGGGTTGCATTATTTTGCATCTTTTGTAAAACTGTAAATTCAGCAGTGCCTTACTCCTAATAGATGCTGGCACTTGGGACACACACAGAAGTATCGATGACAGCCAGAGCTAGGGAGAGTCAGACGTGTGCATCTGTAAGACAGAGGTCAGTGATCACCGCAGTGGAAGCTGTACTGGGAATGACACAGCTATGTCAGATGTTCAAATACTCAAGCTCTCAAGCAATTTCCTTTCCGCCACCTCCTGCCTTCCCTCCTTGCCAATGGTGCTGCCCAAGAATAGCTGCCTACACTGAGGCCTGTCACTGCCCCATTTGCTTTTGGTGTTGTCGAGTCAAGGAGTTCCGCATAGTTGAGCTTTCCACCACTATCGTGTTTTCCATGGGGCATGTGAATGCCAGTTATTTTGCTTTAAATGCACTTTAAAAAAAAAAAAAAATCAAATCAAAGCTCCAGACTGTTTCAAATGCATAGGGGAAGCTAGTGCATATGTGTTTGAACCCAGTTCACCTTATCTCCAGTTGAAATGTACTCCATGCAGTGTGTATGTATAGAACAATGTGTATGCGTACGAGCACACACGTCAACCTTAACTATCAGCAGACTATAACCTTTCTCCTTAAGCTCATGAAACCAGATGCTACACAAACACAGCAGCAGCAGAGGAATTATGTTGGGCTCTTGAAACAGATCACAAAAAACAAAAGCAACTACTTGGTCCTTTCTGTATATACAATAATTACAGGAGGAATTGGGTTGTAACCGGAATAAAAAGGAACGGTGCTAACTGAGTGAATGGGCAAAACCAACAGAAACAAAAACAAAAACTCAGCCCAATAACACAGTTTGACTTTTACACTAATTCTTACATTGGGTTGTTTGGTTATGTTGTTTTTTGTTTTGTTTTATATGAAGAAAAAAAATTGCATCTAAATTGATCCACCTGCAAAAGAAAAAGCAAACAAAGTGAAACGCATCCTGCCCTGAGGAAGCTTTTGTTTATGGAGGATGTCAGAAGCCTCAAAACTCTCGGCCTTGCTCTCACGTACCACATGCTCGATCAGTCCTTTTTTAAAAATGTCTGAAACTGAAAAAAAAGANGAAGAAGGGAAAGGGAAAGGGGAAGGGAAAGGGGAAGGGGAAGGGGAAAGGAAAGGGAAAGGGAAAGCGAAAGCGAAAGCGAAAGCGAAAGGGAAAGGGAAAGGGAAAGGGAAAGGGAAAGGGAAAGGGAAAGGGAAAGGGAAAGGGAAAGGGAAGGAATTTTATTTCTGGATCAAGAGATAAAAGAATAAGGACAACCAACCTCCCTTGGGTGTTCATTCCTGAATCACTCTGAGTGGGATATGGGAATGAGACGACAGCCTCACTCCACCTGAAAGTTCAGGGCCAAGTGAATGGGCCGAGCTAAGCTTAAAGCTGAAGGGCGATTTGAAATTTCCCTTCAAGGAAGCTTACAGTCAGGGAGGGCATGCTGGTTGGCAAGTCTCTGGGGAAGGTAGGGAGGAGTAGCTGAGGGGACATCAGCACAAGAGGGGCTCTCCAGGAACCTCATGGCACAAAGAGATCAGGTTCTGCCAACACAAAAAAAAAAACCCTGAAGTATCATATAGTGGGACCAATGTATAAAGAAAGTTAGCAATCATCCAAATCAGTGCAGGAATACACCTTATGGTGGTGAAGAAAGTCACTGGTGGGGTTCTGCAGGACTTCTTTTTAGAATCATAGAATCACTAAGGTTGGAAAAGACCCACAGGATCATCCAGTCCAACCATTCACCCATCACCAATGGTTCTCGCTAAACCATGTCCCTCAACACAACATCCAAACGTTCTTTGAACACCTCCAGGGTCGGTGACTCCACCACCTCTCTGGGCAGCCCATTCCAGTGCCTGACCACCCTTTCAGAGTATTTCTCTGAAAGTTAGTAACTCGTTAGTATTTCCTAACGTCCAGCCTGAACCTTCCCTGGCGCAGCTTGAAGCCATTTAGGGCTAGGTCTCTTTAATGCTTTTGTCAATGACTTCGATAAAAGTTTCAAAGGTACACTAGATAAGGTTATGGATGACACTGAATTGCAGAGAGGCCTTGCAAAGAGATGTTGACAGAGGGCTGAACAATCACCAATTGCATGAAGTTCAACAAGAGCAAGTGCTGGGTTCTGCACCTGGGATGGAGCAGCCCTGGGAGAAGCTGGAAAGCAGTGCAATGGAAAGGGACCTGGAGTTTTGGCTGATGGTAAGTTAAATCTGAGTCAGCAGAGTGCCCTGGCAGTCCAAAGGGCCAATCATACCCTGGAGTGCACCAGGCCCAGCACTGCCAGTCAGGTGAGGGAAGGGGATGTCTCACTCTGCTCTGTGCTGTGCAGCATCACTTTGACTGGTGGGGGCATCTGTGGATGCCACAATATGGGAAGGACATAAAGCTATTAGAGAGCGTCCAAAGGAGGGCTATGAAGATGGGGAAGGGTCTGGTGGGCAAGGTGTATGAGGAGTGGCTGAGATCCCCTGTTTTCTGCAGCCCAGAGCAGAGCAGCTGAGAGGAGGCCTCATGGCGGCTGCAGCTCCTCACAGGGAGCGGAGGGGCAGCGCTGAGCTCTGCTCTCTGCGACAAAGACAGGGCCCGAGGGAATGGCATCCTTCCAACTCGGGATATTTTATGATTCTATTAACTCCTCGTTTCCCACAGGCTTGTTTTAGCAGAAATAAGTAAATTACCCCATAGGTGAATAAAGATTGTGCCCTGCAGATGGTTCTGATTAAGCTGCTATTTTGTCCTTCGGAAAAAAAGCACTTAATGTAAGATCTTCAGACCTGAGCAGCATGCAAACTGCAGTGAAATAGGAAGATGCAGCTAGGTATGACACTTTAGATTGTTCCTTGACTTCTAATGCCCTTCAGAGATACAGAATGGAAAAACAAAGAGCCAGCTGTAAGTCTCACCATTTTCTGTCCCAGGAGACAGCCTAGAACAGAAGTTTGCACTGAAAAGTTCTCAATAAACTAAAGCAGATGTTGGTGAGGTAGGCAGAGGTACATGATTTATGGCAGGTGTTTGATGGTGCAGGAGAGAAAAGGGAGGTCTGCACAGGGGAAGCACAAAAAGAGATGTCAGTTCACAGCCAGGGAACTGTCCAAATCCAGCACAGTAAATTCCTCTTGATGTATCTGTATATAGCAGCTAAATCATTGAATCAGATAATCTTCTAGGTTAGAAAAGGCCTTCAAGATCCACAAGTTCCATCTTCAACCTGACCTATCAAGTCCCATCACTAAACCACGTGCAACATCTGTATGTCTCTTAAATACCTCCAGGGATGGGGACTCCACCACTTCTCTGGACAGCATCTACCAATGTCTGATCAATGCTTCTATGAAGAAATTACTCCTGACATCCGATTTAAACCTCTCATAGAGCAACTGGAGGCCATTTCCTCACATGTTATCATTTGTCTCCTGAGAAAAGAGACCGACACTCTCATCATTACAACTCCATCTCAGGCAGTCGTAGAGAGCAATGAGGTCTCCCCTCAGTCTCCTCTTCTCCAGGCTGAACAACTCCTGTTCCATCAACTGCTCCTCATGTGTCTTAAGTTCTAGAATCTTCACCAGCATCTTAGCTCTTCTCTGCATGCACTTGAACAATTCAGACTACTTCTTATGGTGATGATCTCAAAACTGAACCCAATATTCAAGGTGTGGTTCACCCCTGAAAGATAATGACAATACAGTGTAATTTCTGGTCTTGCTCTTTAGGCTGTAATTTTGTATGTCTAGCTGTCTGTCCTCAGTTTAGTGTTCTCAGTGTTTTTAAGTCAAAATGGCTCAGAAGTTTTTGAGCCTCATTGGTCTTTAGGATGGAAAATGTAGCTGATCTTTAGGATGGAAAAGAGAGCTGCAAGCAATTCAGGATGATTGCATGGGCTTTTTAGCTAAGGCAAAATCCTGTTTGCTGGAAAGCACCAGGCTGAGGGAAGGGTTGAGAGAGAGAAGGATGCTGACCTGAGGAGCACCTGTAAGTTTAGCATTTGGATTTGGGTCATGAGACCCCTTGTCAAGCTCAAAATGAGCAACCTGCCTCTGGCTTCGCTCCATCAGCTCTGGAGAGCCTTCCCATTCAGAATGGGACACTGTTCTCCCAGGACAAACACCACTACTCCCTGTCTCCAAGTGTGGTTTCAAATGGGGTGCTCAGCAGTAACCATTCTTTAGAGTTTGGGCTGTTTTGGCAGGTGCTTTGCAGCCCCAGCTGTTGGAAAAATGTGCCTCACAGCAGGATGTGGAGGGATCCCTATTAGCTTATTCCATGGCATTTTTCAGGGCAGGAGAGAGGTTCAGCCTCTTAGCTCCTCAGCTTCTTTGCAGGAGAACATGAACTTCTCCCTGAAGACCATGATAGCATTTATGAATGCTGTTGCCCTTTTTCTTGCCTTTTCACTGGGCCTTGGACATTTTTCTTCCTGTGCCTATAGAACATCCTCTTTACTGCATGTCCCACTGTTTTACCCTTAACCTTCCTGGTCCCCTAAATGCTCCTCTGTGCAGCACTTATCCTTGTCATAATATTATTTCGCTGTATAAATTAATCTGCAGATGCAATTTCTATGACAAATATTCCCTTCCAGATAACCTCACATTGCACTGCACTGTGCAGATTTGGGATGCAGCTCCTCTGCTCAGACTAGAAAAAAGGGAACAGGGGAGGTAAAGGGTGAATGGAAAGGAATTGACATCAGTAGGATTTGACTCTCCTGTGAATACCATTTGATGTGAGCTGCAGTGGTTTCCCTCAATTTCTCCAAGGAGCCTGTACAGGTTCTGCAAGCTGCTGTGTTACTCTGAAGCTGCCTGACTTCCATTTTAGGTAGCTGCTGCAAAATCGAGTAAGTTTTGTAAAATATTTGAAGTGGCCAAAGCTGAATAGGCACATTATGCTTAGAAGATGGCTATGAACTGAAGTTTACTCAGAAATTTGTGTGTTGTGTTGCCCAGGAAAGCTTTGTTTACATCAATTGGGCAAGCCACAGTCAGAGTTGGCTGGTCAGGACTTTATACAGCCAGGTCCTAGAAAACCCCAAGGTTAAAATGCAGAGCATTTTAACAGTGTTCGTTGTCAGGGGAGCATCCTGGCTGGCAGAGAAAGAAGTGAAAGTTGTATTCCACATGAGCAGTGTATATTGGACTCTGACTGTAGTGAGAATGAGTACGGCATGAAAGCACAGCCAGTAACGGTGAAAAACCCTCTGTTGGTGGTTTGTTTTGTGGAGGTTTTTTTGCCCTTTTCTGGGCAGTGGGGGACAAGAAACCCAGAGACAGGTTGCAAGGTGGAGGGTGAGAAGCTTGGGAGCATGGCAGGGAGGGACAAACTAGCAGGAAGAATCTGTCTGAGGCCCGGGAGCTGGGTAAGGTGCTGAAGCTAGGGCTGGAAACTGAAGGAAGGAACACAGCATGGACTCATAAGGAAGGAAGGAGAGTGCACAAACAGCCCCTGGACAAACAGCACTAGAAAATATTAAGGCTGGTGGAATGGGCAGGAAGATGGGGGTAAAAATAAGAGGGAACACTGAGATTTATCCAAATTATTTGAAATCTTTCACAAAAGCTTTGGGGACAAGTGTGACTGACAAGAAGGGGGCAGTGTTAGAGGTTGGGGAATAAAAACAGACTGGGGGGATTTAGAGGAAATAGGCCAGGCTTGGGAGAAGGGGCCTCTCCCACCTTAATGGCCTCCTGTGGTGGAGCTGGAGAGCCAGAAGTTTGACCACTCCCTCGTAGTTAGCATGCACCTGTGACATCCTGTCACATGCAGCTTCCTGCATCTCATTACTGATCTATTTCTGCAGTCATACCATGTCATCACCTCCAACGGATTCAACCTGCCCAATATGTGAGTGGGGCCAGCATATGCCACATATTTGATTTTGGGGTAGGGAGAAGGAAAAAAGTAAATGAGAATGGCATTGCACTAAACCAGGAACATCCAGCCTTTTGGCTTGCCTGGGCCGCATTGAGTGAAGAGGAATTGTCTTGAGCCACATATACATAGGTTGCTCTGAAAGTAGTGCCTCCTATTTATTTCCATGGAAATTATAACAAAGAGCACAGTAGCACTTGATTGAGCAAATTCTCAGCTACAAAACATGATTTTTTCCACATAGGCACCACCACTATCTATGCATTTTTGCCAGTGATGAACAAGAGCCTGCATGCTGCACTTGTAAAAATCTGTACTGTGGAGGTGACCCACTGTTGCTGTTGTCACTGCTAAAATGCACCACCCACCACCTCAGCGTGCTCACATCCACTGTTTGGTCTCTGCAAACATTCAGCAAGCATTGAAGAATGTCAAGGGGTGCCATCTTTTCCACATGGAGGAATTCAATTCCACATCTTTGTTACATCAGACTTCCACATCAGACGCCATTCTGTCAGACTGCCCCTCTGCTGCCATCTGTCACACAGCAACAACATGTAAGGGAATGTTGGTGGGAAGGCTCTACCCCTACTGTTGTCCCACCAACATTATCCTCTGATGTTGTGGGCCAACATAATAACATAGGAGGTATTATTTTTGGAGCAGACCTCATTAAATATATAACATAGTTAATGTATATAAAGTAACAAAACTTATTTTAATTTGTAATGTATTTTATTAAAATGTATGCAAAAGAGAGTAACAAAACCATAAAATTAGTGGGATACGTGACCTTGTTTGTGTCAAACCAACACCTCAGCAGTGACTGCAATCCTCAGTGAGCTCTCAAGGTGTTTGTCAGAGATTTTTGATGAAATTTTACTCTTCCTGCTTAATCCTTAAAAACGGTTGTTCAAAAATGTACATACTGCCAAAAGCAATGACATAAGTAAGGCGTGACTGTGAAGTGAAGGGCATTTCTCTCTGGTAAGAGAGGTCTGATATAAGTTTGGTGAAAAGACATGATCAAATTTTTAATTGCAACTTAGGCATTCCATTTGAAAATTCACAGATGTACTTACATTGATTGAAAATGGAATTGCAGATGATAAACTAAAAATTTGATGATTTTTTCAGCAATCTTGAAACGCATTCTCAAATCCCTGTATCAAAACAGAAGGCACAGCTACATTCTCTGCTGTTCACAGGACCGTGCTCACCCAGTGTAACAAACTGCATAACCCCATCAGCCACCACTTGAACTGGCACCACACTGCGCCCCATGTCCCGGTCCCAGTCCGGATGGGGCCACAGCACACCGATGTCCCGTTGGTGCTGAGGGGCCGGGCCGCTTGGCAGGAAAAGCCGCCGCCATCATGGCACGGGGCAGGGAATGGCCGCAGGGAGAGCTGTGCCGGGCTGTGTGCGGGCTGCAGGCTGTGGGTGGGACATGCCTGCACTGAGTACTGTATTAATGAAGGTGTAAAATTAAAAAAACTCCTAGCAACTATCGCAATTGAGATTCCCAACATGATTTAATTCAGTCCTGCCTCTGTGTGTGGTACAATCTTATCTAAATTAAATAATCACATGGATTGTTATCTTGCTCCACTAGACCACTGCCACAGAGCAGACACAAAGTAGTCATCGGATTTGAACCCCAGAGAGTGCTTAGGCTCAGGGAAAATATGGGCATGAACAGAACCACACTGGGGTGGAGTATGAGAAAGAGCTTACACAGAGCAGCAACAAGGTTGGCTGGATTTTTATATTTTTCTCAAGACACAGTAAAATTAAGAACAGAGACAGGAAGGAGAAGAGGCAGGTACAGGGCTGTGGTGAGGGACAGCTGGGATGAAGGGGTGAGGAGGCTGCTGGGAGAGGGACCACCAGAGATCTACTAACATAGGAGCAAAGGTGCTGGGGAAGGGTTCGGTACTGAGATTCTGCAAGGTCGGGATCTAGGCGAGAGCAGCAATGCCCATGGGTGAAGAACTGTGTTTCTGCTGTAGAAAAACAAGAAACATTCCTGCTTCAGAGGAGGGCGACAGGTGTGAGGACACATCTCTTTATTGATTCTTGGTTATCCATTATACATTGAATAGACAAGACAAATTAAGCAAATTGCAGTAGCCCCTTGTGAGACCAGTGTCCTAGAGCTGACACAAATACATAGCTGGCTATGCTCCTTAAGGAACAACATACAAATAAACTGCATTTAAAAATGCTAAATTTAGGCAATGTGGCATCCAGCACTTGACAGCTTCTTCCCTACTGCGCAGAGCCGCATTCTCCAGACATTTGTACCCAGCCTGCCACTCCCACAGACCTCGCTAGACAGAGCAAGCATCTTGGCGTGCCCTTCTCCCTCCAGTTTTAAGCACAGTCCAGGACTGTTACCAAGCTCATTGCTACAATGAGTCTGTTGGGGGGACAAGAGGGCTTCCCCTTAAGTACTCCATGCACAGTTTGCTTACACATCTCCATGACAGTGGGCAGTAGAGGATGGATGACAGCTGAAGTTAATAGGACACACAAAATTGTGGTCAGTGCAGTCCATGCCGCACCATTCCAGAGCTCCCAAGCAGGCTGTAGACCCCTTCATGGGTTGTTCGCTGTACAGCCTGACAGCAAAACCCTCCACCAAGAACACCTGTGAACACATCACCTGTAGAGACTGAGCAGGCTCATGAGCTTAGGAGCAGCATGCCAGGGTTAGCGGTGAGCTCACCTGAAGTATGTCTACACCAATGCACATAGAAGGGGCAACAAACAGGAGGAGCTAGAAGCCATTCTGTGGGAGCAAAACTATGACTTTGTCATCACTGGAGTGCTGCAATGGATAAGCTCTTTAGGAAGGACAGGCAAGGAAGGAGGGACGGTGGGGTGGCTCTCTGTATTAGGGAGTGTTTTGAGGTTGTATAACTCAATCCTAGCAATGATGATATCAAGTCCTTATGGGTAAGGAGCAGGGGAAAGGACAACAAGGCTGACATTCTGGTGGAAGTCTGCTATAGACTGCCCAACCAGGATGAAGAGACATGGTTGGACTAGATGATCTTAGTGGTCTTTTCCAGCCATGATTCTCTGATTCTGTGATTCTCAAAATACCCACTTCTAGTAGCAATATGTGTGCTCTCCATATTGTCTCTCTCCTATTGCCCTTACCTACAAAGAGATATCCTGGATATCTATTATCCAGGCAGCCATGGTCCCAAGGCATATTCATCAATGTTACTATTTCTTTAAAATACTGCTTTCTGCAGTGTCTTCTCTCCTTTCCCACCATAAGTCAGCCCATGGCCACAGATGCATGAAGCCCCATGACAATGAGCCCTCTCGTGCTGTGCTGCATTGGGTCGTGGGCACTGCCCAGTCCCATCGGGTCCATTTGGAGCTTCATGGCCAACCCAGACACCGCACTGCAGGGCCATACAGACCCCATCTCATACCTCGGGAAACATCTCTGAGGCACTCAGGATACTTCTTCAACACCATCCTGCCATTCAGCTTTCCCTCCACTTGCAATCTTCCATCCCAGGTTTAAGGCAGATTTCTGTAACTCTCTCCTTTCTAAAATCCCTCTCTCCTTTGATCTTGAACTAACAATTTTTCAGCTCCACGTCCCAGCTGCCATCCCACCACCCCACGTTCCCACTCACCGAACCCCCAGAAGGGCTTCGGTCCCCACGGACCGCCGCGTCTCCCGCCCCCCGCCACCGCGGGTCCCCGCCCGCCCCCGGGGCCGGGCCGGGGCGGGAAGGAGGCGGCACCGAGCCCGAGTCCCGCTCGGCCGCGGCGGCGGGGCCCGGTGGGCAGGGGTAAGTCTCACTCGCCGCCGGCCCCTTCCCCTCCCCGGGACCCCCTAGTCGCCCTCACCCCCCGCACCCCGATAAGAGGTGGGAGGGAGGGAGCACAGTGGGGTTTGGGGCAGCGGGGCTCTCCTGGCGGAAGGGGATGTGATAGCGCTTTGGGTTGCGATGGGGAACGGGAGGGACCCGCTAGCAAACCGTGCAGCACGAAAGCCTCGTGCCTTTCGTTCGTTTTCTCGGGTGGCGTTGCTTATGGGCTGGGCAGCTGCTTCCAGTGCTATGGACCTCGTCTTCCTTGGCCCCAGACAGTGGAGCCGTGTCGGTATACAGCGAGCCCTGACTTGGGTGGCTGCAGCGGGACCGCTCTGTGGAACGCCGTTCCCGGGCTTGGCAGCAATGCTGGCTCCACTGGAAATGAATTCTTCACATCCAGCGGGGGGCTTAACTTCTTGGTCGGGGTCAGGCAGAAGAAAGACAGAGAGGAGAGGCAAGTACAAGCGCTTGCAGACAAAACGCTCATGGTAGGAGATGGCTTCACCCTGATGTCCTGAAGGATGTCTGTGTTGGTGGGAAGGGGAAGATCAGCTGCCATCCCGTTCAGCCCTCATCCTCTCACAACCACAGGCTGGCATGGGCAGCTTAGTTTGAAGGATACTTCAACGAAAGGAATTGGAGCAATTATCACCTATTACACAGCTACAAGTGCATACATTGTGGGTGTTTCTCTTCAGTGGTAAGGTGGAGCAAGGAATATTTATAGTGCTGGCATTGCAGTGTTCTGTCCTTGCCTTTAGCACCTGTCATGCTGATAATGAGTTTAGCAATGGGAGCACTAGTAAAAAAAATAAAAAATCAGATAAAAGAGATTGAATGCCATAGGAGGCCCCTGGCCCCTGGGACAGCAGCCTTCATATACCTTGAAAAAATCAGCATCCTAAATCAGGAGAAGATCAGCCTCTTGAATCAGAAAAGGGCAGGTTCCCGAGCACAATCACAAGCTCATTGTAAGAAAAAAAAAAAAAATGCAGAGCTTGCTTCATGCATCCTTCCATTATTCCATCCCAAATGACAAGTTGATTTGCTCTTCAGCACAGGAAGTGTATCTTCCAGCCAGGCATGGAATACACAGAGCACAATATGGATGAGATGGGGGCTGCACTGAAAAATTTGGCATGCTAAGCAGGGTTGAAGCTGAGCATCATTTGAACAGAAGGCCTGGGACGAGAACACATTGTAGGAGAGGAGTAATTCAGCCTGTGGTGCTCACTGTGAGCTTGCCAGAGTTCAAGAGCCTTCTTGAGCAGTGCAGGTGCGATCTCTGCCAGGCTGCTGAGCTCTCAACTGCATGAAGATATTAAAGAGTTTTTTAATGAGGGAAGAAGGAGAGTGCTTCCCAGGGAAAAGAGGAGCTCCAAGCTCTCATTTGGGTAAATGTGTTGGGTCTTCTAAGTGTTATTGGACTGCTTTGTTTTAGACTGCACTTATGCCCAGCTGGTCTAAGTGGTACTGTGGTGTGACTTTGGTGCATGTTAAAACTACTGCCGCTTTCCTCATAACTGTATTGGTTGGTAAGATGAACTGTTCAGATGAACATAGTTGAATATGAAAAGATGAAAGTTGAATGTGAGTGAGCAGAGTGCCCAGGCAGCCTAAAGGGCCAGCCATACCCTGGGGTGCACCAGGCCCAGCACTGCCAGCCAGTCAGGGGGAGGGGTTGTCCCACTCTGCTCTATGCTATGCAGCCTCACCTCCTGCACTGGGTGCAGCTGTGGGTGCCACAGAATGAGACGGACATAAAGCTATTAGAGAGCATCCAAAGGAGAGCTGTGAAGATGGGGAAGGGTCTGTAGGGCAAGGTGTATGGAGAGCAGCTGAGGTCCCGTGGTAGTGTTCAGCGTAGAGCAGAGGAGCTGAGGAGAGGCCTCATGGCAGCCTACAGCTTCTCACAAGGGGAGCAGAGGGGCAACACTGAGCTCTGCTCTCTGTGACAGCGACAGGGCCCAAGGGAACATCATGGAGCTGTGTCAGGGGAGGGGCAGCTGGGGGTTAGGGACAGGTTCTGCACCAGAGGGAGGTGGGCATGGAACAGGCTGCCCAGGGCAGCGTCATGGCCCCGATCTGACGGAGTTCAAGGACCATTTGGACAGTGCTCTCAGACATAGGATTTAGATTTGGGGTGGTGCTGTATGGAGCAGGGGGTTGCACTCGATCCCTGTGGGTCCCTTCCAACTCGGGATAGTCTATAATTCTGTCGTTCTATGATAGCAAATGAAATATTGCGTTCTTCTTTTGGCTTAGATTCAATGAAAAACAAACCAGGACAAACTAGACTGTATATAAAATAAAACTCTGCTTTTTTTTGAAAAGAATAAAGGCCTCTAAATTTGACTTGAAGTAGCATCATAAATGAAATATGACAAACATATACCATCTACCAAAAGTTGTCATTCTCCAGAATTATCGTATGGCTCAGTTGTCACTCATCTTTTTGTCTTTGCAGCAGCATCCCCATGGCACTCTTCACAAGAGCCAGCAGCCATCTTAATACCACCAGCTCTGTTCCCTGTGGAGCAGGTAACACAACAGAACCTGACCTGCCAAGCTCACATGCCTACTATGCCCTCTGTTACTGCATCCTGATTTTGGCTATCATCTTTGGGAACGTGCTGGTCTGCTTAGCTGTGCTGAGGGAGCGCACCTTGCAGACCACCACAAACTACCTTGTGGTAAGCCTGGCAGTGGCGGACTTGCTGGTGGCTACTTTGGTGATGCCATGGGTGGTGTACCTGGAGGTGAGTACATCTCGGAAAAGTCAAGCAGCATTGAATCGAGGTACAAGTTAACTGGCATGACCGTGTGCATTCAGGATAGGCCAGCTCTGGGACAGATAAAGCCTGTTTGCATTTCAGCCTCCCACCTAGCTCTGGAGCACTTGTGGTGTGTGTGGTGGCCCGCGGGTGGCCCTAGGAGACGCCCTAGGAGACCGTAGTCAAGCTGGAGAAGTACATCCCACCAGCACATACCCTGAGCCCAGCTCTTTCTGGCACAGCTCTTTTAGTTCGAATGGCAAGTGGGCTACCTCCAGTGATGTCAGCTTTGAGTCTCAGTGTGCTAACAATGCTTTTATTTGGGTGTCCTTGAAGCTGCCACTACCAGCCAGGAGGGTTGCTGGTGGGCACTATGATGGATTAGGAATGACAGGGAGAGGCAGGAGGGTGGAATCTTAAAGGAACTCATCTCAGAGACCAGATCAATCCCTGCCTGTTGGCAAGAAAACAAAAGAATGGTCAAATCCTCATTTCTTGTGGAGCTTCAGAACCTTAATGTCTGTAATGATAGCTCCAAGTAACATTACCTAAGCAGGCTGACAAAGAGATGAAGCTAAGGATCATGCTCCAAAATCTCTTTAAGTCAAGTGAGGGTTTTCACAATAACTTCAAAGGATTCATCAAGCCTTCAGGGTCTTATTCTCACTTTCCCAAGTTTTGCACATTGGTCTGGTGTAAATCTGTAGTAGTGTGACAGTGGCAGTATGAAGAACATTGTCAGATACAGAGTAGTAAAGAGGGACTCCAAATTCCCCCACACCGTGGCAAAATCCTAAATTACTGAAGCCACTCCAGCAGTAAACATTTTTGCTACAGTAAATACAGGAAAGCACACTACATCTGGCATTTGTATCTGTTCTCTTTAGCATTTTCATGCTAACTCAAGTAAATTGGTAGATCCAGAAAAATTAGAGTGAATGCCTATGAGCCATAAGCTTTCAGCTGTGCCTTGTCAGCCCTGTTCCCATGATAACAGAGACAGAACAAGCCTCTGAGCTATGACCTCTACGAAGCCTTGTGATCCTTCTCTAAGGGGCAAGGTGGGATCAGGCCAGAGGGTGGATAAAGCATTCTGGTGACAGCTGCCCACCTTTGGCTGACCTCCTTCCCACAAAGCAAAGCAGCAGCAGAGAGGGATTTTAACTTGTGTATATGGACTATACAGTGCATGAATAGAAAACAGGACAACTCCAGCAAATGCCAAACCAGCTGTGCATGTGCAAGGGTATCTGATCAAGCAGCAGTGGAATGGCAGTGGTCTGCAGCCCTCCTCTATCAACAGGGCATGTTGAGTAGTCAGCAGATCTCTGAAGTTTGGCATTAGGTGCAGGCATTTCCCTTATGTTAAACCAAGCCTCTCCCAAACTGTATCCGTTGCAGTCTCAGCAAGACCACAATTAAGAGAAATTAAGGGTCTGTTCTGTATACAAGCATCATTAATTAGTAAGGGCATTGATGGTTAATTATTTATGTATAGCATCACTGTGGAATGAAAGAACAAAGGATCATAATCCTGCTTGTGTGATCATGTTCCTAATGAAGTCAGTAGTGATATTTAGACTAACCTGTGTGGAGCAGTCCTGGAGCTACTCTGCAGGATGTGTGCCCCTCGGTGGTGTTACCTCATGGGGTAGGAAGTGGTGTTGGAGAGATGGAGGCAATAAAGAAGGGAACAACAATAAAAAGCAAGGAATAAGGAGAGGAAAGCCAATCCAATTAAAAAAGAAATAGACTATGCATTTTAATTACACCTAAAAAGTATTATTAAAATCAAATTTAATTTCAGACTGCTCATACAGGAATATTCCATTACCTCAAACATAATTCCAGTCTCGAAAGAAATCACAGTATGCATTGCATTAGAAAAGACTCACCAGTTGCCATGCTGTGGAGAATGTGTGCACAGGGGCACATCTGTGGAGCAGCCTCTGCCCCCAGCAGTTTCCCACTTGTCAGCTGGCCTGTCTGAACACGTTTTTAGTTTCTCTGGCCATGCAAATGCAGAAGTGGGATTTCTCAGCTGCAAGGTGCTAATGGCATCCCCAAGAAGAACTTTCTCTTAAATACAAAAGTCTTTAAGTGATCACGCTTAGAGGCACAGCTGCTTACAAACCTGATGCAGCTTTGTGTTCATGCTTAATTTATTCCTATCCATGCATCATTATTTTAATACGATTTACAGATTCCTTTGTTTATTTTTAGGGATTCAGGAGAGTGATGGATTTGCGTAAGTTTATGAACGCACAAAAATGGTTTTTAGATTGGAAGACTTTCTAAATTTAAAAATAATAATGCTGCAGTTTTGTGGATAAAGCAGGCTGGTCACCATGTAGGACAAGGTGAGAGCCTGACCTGAATGGTCCATAGGGAGCATTAGCTGTTCTGTCTTTGACAGAACCAGGATTTCACCCTGGACTCTGTTCTCAGTTCTGCTGCACACGCACTGAGTGGTAATGAGAGATTGTATCGGCTCATCTCTATGAGATTTGCTCTCATCATCTGTAAGCGGAGAATATTATTTAACCATCCACCTCATCCACACAGTTGTGAGGTGACATTCAATTAATACCTGCAATGTGCTTTGAGATTCCTGGATAAAAGACTGCAGAAGGATAAAGAGTAGGTGCCCTGCCAGCACATGAAAACCATGGCAAGTTATTGCTTCTGTAACAAAGATGAGTGGAACAAGAAAATGATCAGAAATAAAACTTAAAAGCATGAACAAGGCCTATAATAAAAAGGCACTTCTTTGTTCAATTCTAGAATAAAGTCTGTATTCTCATGTATGTAAACATCAGCTTCTTCACTGACTTCTGTGGGGCTGGCCCTCATTTTAATTCTGACTGGTGGAAGCTAGAATGGGTTTTAAGCCCAACATTTTGATCTGCCAAGCATCCCCTGAATACAAGCAGCAGCTTAAAATACAAGTGATGTGATCTGAATACATCATCCTGAGAGGGTTCTCTTCAGAGCCATTCCCACCACCAGCTTCTTCAGTTTTAATGGTCCACATTCCCGGAGCTCCTCTCTGGGCTTTGTGTTCAAATATGCTCAGGACCTTAGAAACTCCTTCCATTAAGTGTTTGCACATCTGCTGGGGTAGCAGCAGCTGGCTTCATGCAAACACCTGCCAGCAATTCCTGGTGAGATATTCTTCAGTCTTCACAGATCACACACATACACACTGCATTGTATTTCACCCCACTCTACAGAAGCACCCTTTACTAGGTCCCACTGCAAAGATTTCCAGCATTTATTATTATTAGATGTTTCGAAGTGGGCAAGCAGGTCTCAAAATCTGCAGCTAATGCACAAATGATGTGGGATTTCCTTAAAAAAGGAACCTACCTGATCAAGTTTCTGATTTCAGAGGGGCAGCCTTCAGTTTGTACATCTTGTAGCTTTCTAATCATGCAGAAAATCTCTAAGGTAGGTTTTGTTTTTCTTCTTTCTCTTTGGTTGCTGTTTTAGAAAAGGAAACAAGGGAGCCCCAGAAGTACCAGAAAATTTATAAAAAAACTGAAGATGAAAGCACAGTTCCTTTCTGCATTTTGCAGGCTGATTTCCATTTCTCTCCCATGCATCCATTCAGTGCCAGGGGATCTAATATTCCTCTGGCAGTCGGTTCAGTGCCTGACTTCTGACACACAGCAGCTGGGCCCAGCAGAGAACACCCTGAAGGCAAAGCTCACCTCAGCAATTTTCTGTGCCCATGTGCAGGAGTGGTGGCATAGGAACAGTCAAAAACATGAGTTTCTCAGGATGATTTCTTGAACAACCTGAAGAAAAATCCATACAGAGTGCATCGGTGTTGTTTCTCTCTGCAGTGAGCTGCATCCCTCTCAGGTACTGATGCTTGCCACAGTGTTGACCCATTGACCTACAAGAAAAGGGCACCCCTTGTGGCACCATCTCCAGCCTGTCCTGGTATGGGAATTTTCAAGCGTCTGGCTCTTAGACATCATCAAAGACATAATAGACATCATAGAATGGCTTAGGTTGGAAAAGGACCTTAAAGATCATCCAGACCCAACTCACAGTTATGGGCAGGACTGCCACCCACCAGATCAGGCTGCCCAGGGCCCTATCCAACCTGGCCTTGAACACCTGCAGGGATCAGACATCCACAACCTCTCTGGGCAACCCGTTCCAGCACCTCATCACCCTCTCCCCATTTCATCTGATAGAAATCTCCCAAGAGAGATAGGATACAATAAATGACCTAAGCTACGGGAACAGATCAGTGATGTAGATGGGGGAGCAGGGGCTGAAGGAGGAGCACACACCCATTCTAAGAAAAGTCATATGTAAGAAGCTGTTATACCTTTCATGCCTCATCAGCTTTTCTCTATGCTGCATGGCCCCAGAGGCCTGACAGGTAGGTTGCTGGCACATATTCACAAGATCACGGGACAATTCTGGGTGCCTCAGGAGGCCTCTGGTCCCACTCCAACCTGAGACAGAGTCAACCATGAGGTCATAACAGGCTGCTCAGGGCTCCATCCAGTTGGTTCTTGAAAACCTCGAAGGATGGAGCCTGCACAGCTTCACCAGGCAACCTGCTCCACTGCTTCATTACCACTTTGAACCTCTCTTCATTCAGTGAATGCCTGTTGTCTCTTTATTTTCTTACCACACACTGCTGAGAAGAGCCTAGCTTTTCAGAAATCTGGCTCCAACTCTCTTAATACCTCCCATTAGAATCTGAGGGGCTGTTGCTAGGTCCTCACAAAGTCACATCTCCTCCAGGTTGATCAAGGCCTGTTCCCTTAGCTTCTCACAAGACAAGTGCTTCAGCCCTTCAGGACCATCTCAGTGGCCCACTGCTGGACTTAGTTCAGTTCATCAGTGTCTTTCCTATGCTGGGCCCCAAAACTACATGCACTACTTCAGATCTTAGCTGTATTCATTCATTAGGCTTATCTGTTGTAGAGCAAGCTGCTTCCTTGTTCATCTCCTGCAAGGAGCAGGTGCTCCTTGACCACCTCCCTCTGAGCCAGGCCACCATTGCAGCCTCGAGGAGAGCAGACCCATGCACAGCAGTGCCACACAGTGTTTGGAGCATGCTGTTGCCAGATGAAAATGTCAATTGCAAAGATCTCAACATCTGGGCCAAAAATGTATTTCTCCATCACAAAGATTGGCCACAGCTAAGCTTTCGTGATTAAAAATTCAAAGCAAGCAGAACAAAAGCTAGACAAGGTAGTGACCCAAAACCCTTTGTCTGAATAGCTTTTGATTCTCATTCAGATCTAATAATTGAAATCTGTAACTGAGATAAGAATCCAGATGAGGTTCTGGAGGAGCCTCAGGTCTCAGGTCTCTGTTTCATGCATAAATCCATAAGATTTGCAGCATTTTTCAAGCTCAGTGGCTACAAGAGAACTCCAACAGAACTCCAACAGCTAAGCTGAGGAACACTTTTAGCCCTTAGATTTCCTCAGATAATTCTTAATCAAAGAATGTATACAGCGATATCATATTTAATTCAATTTATCATGCTAAGCCATAAGAAAATGGATAGCTGCTATCTATTTCTGCACACTGCCTCCTTCTGTAAGAGTAAGCAAGGCAGTTAAATTGAGCTCCTGGATTCTCTGTGACTCACTACACATTATCCTGAACACAACATAGATGCCTCAGTTTCGCCCTGAGCGAATTCATCTCGATGTTGAGGTGCTTGGAGGAGAGTACCCTCTTATACATAACTTTTTAGGACTTGATGAAGAACAGGGCTGACGGCTTTGTGATTCCTGATGCAGGTGACTGGGGGAGTCTGGACTTTCAGCCGCATCTGTTGTGATGTCTTTGTCACCATGGATGTCATGATGTGCACAGCCAGCATTTTAAACCTCTGTGCCATCAGCATTGACAGGTGAGTACCAGGTATGTACAGGAGAATAGCCCAGGGGGGTGTAGACCCCAGACAAGCATGGAAAGGATGTGAATGTGGGGTTTGCACAGGCAGCACCAGCATCCTCAGGAACATAAGCTTTCCATCAGGTCTGTCACTGTCTCTACAGCTATGAATATGGCTTAGCCCACTATGTGCTAGAAGATGTCTACACTTAAGAAAAGGTAGAGATACACAAGCAATAAAGCATTATGCATTGATAGTCAGCCACATCCTCATTCCTTCTGAAGGTAGAAACCAGAATCAATCATCTAGTTCCCACTGAGTAGAGATATTCCCCCAGGAAGATTTACTAAACAAAGTCCTGCCATATACATATATAGAGGGGAGAAGATTATTGCTGCATAATCTTCAGCCTTGTCCTGTTTTTCCGTGTCTTAAAATTTAGCTTTTTCTAGGCAACAGCGAGAGCTGGGAGCCAAGACCTTGGCACACGTGGTCCAGTTAGGCCCTAGACTTCCTCCTTATGAGAATCAGAAGGGGAAGGAAGAAGCACTACATACTGTACCTTTGTAATTTCTGGTTCAAAGCTAAACTAAAGAGGCAGCTCTCAGCAATGGGCTGGACCAATGTTTCTCCATAGGAGCATCTTTCCCCATTTCAGTTCAGTTCTGCCACTGGGTGATCCTCAAGCCAAGACTCCTGAGCTTTCCAAATCCCAGGCTTGTGGAGATGTTTTCCAGGGCACCCTGGCACCCAAATGTCCCTAAATGGTGGTGGGCAATCATCTGGCAGTCCACAAGTCCAACACCAGGGAGGGCAGCTGAGGCACAGCAGAATGGGCCATGGTTGCTCCAGAGTGCTCCTTCCCAGCAGTGCACCCTAGGGGGCTGAGGGCCCATCTGGTATCACAAATCTTATAGCTTCACAATGCCAGCAGTTCTGCACGCATTTCTCCCCAGTGCTGTCAACTAACTTTGTTTTCCTTTGTTCCTCCCCGCAATACCCTGCTTACCATTTTTGCAAACTGCTGATCCATCATCTTATCTTCTTCCTCTTCTATCTCTTCATCACTTCTACCATCACATTCCCTATGTGGCTTTGCTTCCTCCTTTTAAAACCTGGTGCTTTTCCTCCTGCCATTCTTACCTCTCCTTTTTCTGGAGCTGGTTTGGTTCACAGATACACTGCAGTGGTGAAACCAGTGCAGTACCAGTACAACACTGGGCAGAGCTCCTGCAGGAGGGTCTCTCTCATGATCGTGGTAGTCTGGATGCTGGCATTTGCAGTGTCATGCCCTCTC
Organism: Pavo muticus; assembly: GCA_016647715.1. NCBI lineage: Eukaryota > Metazoa > Chordata > Aves > Galliformes > Phasianidae > Pavo > Pavo muticus. The sequence goes on from JACDJE010000362.1 coordinate 629,477, forward strand.
CTCTTTGGCTTCAATACTACAGGTAAGTGACATCCTGAACAATAGCACACAGGGTGGGGCTGGTAGTGGAGCTGCCCTTTATATGGCCAGGTCATTTAGCATGGAACCTGCAGGTTTTTGAAGCTATAGGAAATTTTAGGGAACTGGAAAGAGCATCTCAGATGATGTCAGGAATGGGAAAAAGGACAAAGGAGAAAGGATCTTCTGAGGAAGAATGGAAATAGAAGTGAGAGAAGTGGGCACAGCTGTTCGCCAGAAGAACAAGCACATGCATGATGGGTTATGCTAGATGATCTGAGGCAGAGCTGGTTTTAAATACCATTTAGGTGGTAGGGGACTGGGTAGGCCACAGTGCAATAAAGGGGACTGGAGATGTTTGCTCTCCTTAGACTGCCCTTGTCCCTCAGCCACCATATGACCTGCTTTGCCAATACACCCAGGCCTCCTTCCAGTAAACTGAAGCAGCTCAACCATCCCTCTCTCTTTTTTCTCCTCCCCAGGGGATCCCAGTGTCTGTTCAATATCCAATCCTGTTTTCATAATCTACTCCTCTTTGGTATCCTTCTACCTCCCCTTCATGGTGACCCTTCTGCTCTATGTCCGGATTTACCTCGTGCTAAGACAAAGGCAAAAGAAGAGAACCCTCACTCGGCACTGCAGCTACAGCGCCAGCACCAAACCATGTTATACACACAAAGTAAGATCCACATGAACACAGTAGGAACTGTGAAAAAGGACAGGGCATGCATAATCTCTTCAGAGGGTCAAAGCACAGAATGGAAAGCACAAAGAAGGGATATAACGTCTTTTCATCCCATCCTTCATTCATATACCATGGTATTTGAGTTGCAGAAGCTTTGGTTAAGTCCTTTTTTAGCACTCTAGAAACAAGATATCCCAGGTGTATCTCTGCCTCTGAATCCAGGCAACTGGAAAAGAGCACAGCCTACACCACTGCTCCTTCTGAGCTGCCCTTTCTCTGCCAATGAGACTGATTTATTCATTTATTGATTTTTACTCTATGAAGTTTCATTCTGGAGGCTTCACAGACTTTAATGACCTAGATTATTAATATAAAATCTTCATCCATCACACTTAAGAGTTCAAAATGCTCAAGGGAACCAACACAGTAATTTGAAAGGGATCACCTGGTCACGCAAGCCATGCAAGCCCATTTATTTTAACTATTTTCTCAGAGTGAAGCTACATTAGGAAAGAGTCAGGATGTTTAGGGTATCGGGGCCAATACAGCACAACAAGTGAGAGGTTAGCAGAGCAGGGAGTTCAACTCTTCTTGTTCTTATGCTTCTCCTTGGTGGGATAGAGGCAGAGAGCTGTCACAGTCTGGTTCATCCTGGTAAGTTAAGGCCAGTCCCAATCACTAGATTTTGTGCCATCCCCAGAGGTTAGTCTTCTTAGCACCCAATAAATGATATGGGGTAAGGATAACTCCTACAACTCTTCTCATCATCCTTTGACCTAATGAACAGATGAGATTGTTCCAAACTCCTCTGTGGCATCCTCTTTTGCAGGAACACATCAAGAGGAAAACTTTGCCAGACAGATGCCAGGGCCCATTTTCCCCTTGTCTCCAGCTCAAATGCTCAGACCAGGAGATGTCTACCAAAAGAAAGTTGCTGACTGCCTTCAGCCTCCAGCAGTACCGCAGCTTCTGCCAAGATAGATCTCTCAGCAAGACACCTGGGACTCCACAACACAACAGACTGGAAGAGAGGAGAAAGAGTAAGAATCCTGGGCTGGAGGTGCAGAGACTCAGTAATGGCAAAACTGTCAGCTCTCTGAAGCTAGCACACCAGCAGCCCCGGCTGATCCAGCTTCGAGAGAGGAAGGCTACACAGATGCTGGCTATTGTCCTGGGTGAGTGAGAGCCAGTTCCCCTCATTAGCTGAGTACTAACAGGGAAATAAAGCAGCCCTCATGACAACTCATTAAAATAGCTAAGGCAGTAGTCTTTCCTCCTAAGTTGTGGCCACTGTCAGCAGGCCACATCTAAAGTCCTGTTCATTCACATAACTGACTCTGAGGAACCTGAACTCTTGCAAAGTCCCTCTCCATCAGGAATCAATGTCACCTTCAGCATTTACCAAAGGCAGACAGGTGTACTGGGCTGCAGGGAAATAGTGAAAGGGTCAGGGAAGAGGGCACATGTGTAGCCTTTTTCCAAGTTGTTGCTTCTCTCTGAAGTCAGAGTTTGTTTTCTTTCTTTAAACTCAGGGACATTCATAGTCTGCTGGATGCCATTCTTCTTGATTCACATCCTCAATGCCCACTGCCCGGCCTGCCATGTGCCCCCAGGGCTGTACAGTGCCAGCACCTGGCTTGGTTATGTCAACAGCGCCCTCAATCCCATCATCTACACCACCTTCAACACTGACTTCCGCAGAGCCTTCCTCAAGATCCTCTGCTGCTGACGGCAGGGCCAGCATTTTTGGTTGTTCTGGGAATGCACCAAACCTCATCCAAAGCATGGCCAGAATAAGGATTCATCTTGACTGCTGCAACACCTGCTCTCACAGCACAGCCCTGGGGAGACAGTTTCGATAACATCCCTCCGGTAAGAAAGGACTAGCACCTCAGGCCAGCTCATCAGTCCCCTTGCCAACCCAGATGTCAGCACGCAGGCTGGCCCAGTTTCCCACCGCTGTTCTGGGACAGTCCTTCCATGGTCTCCTTTCCCCGTGGTATTTCAGATCCATCTCCAGTAGTTCCTAGGTCAGAACACCAGATGAGTTCTGCTAGGCCATGTCAGCTGGTCTCATGTCAGAGCAGTCTAATGCTCTTCTCCCTGTACAGAAAAACCTATCCTGGGACAGTCCTGATGTTTCTCCCATTTTCCCATCTCACTGTACAGGATCCAGAGAGACTCACCAGGGGCCCCAGCTCTTTCTCCCAAGCTTTGGCTTAGCAGTGCTGTTAGCCACGCTTGTTTGACAGCTTTGGGCATAACTACAAGTCGTCTCTGCCTTCTACACCTTGGCTCTTCCATCCAGGCAGTACTTCCTCTCTTTCCCAATACAAAGACAAAACATTGTCCTTCTTTTGTTTGATGGGTTTTGGGGTGGGACACTAGTGGACAGCATGTATAGTTTACGTGGAGAGATGCTCTTCATACTGTATTGTAACTGCATTAATCCAATAAAACACATATCTAATTGGAAGTTTTGGTGCTTTTGTGGGATCCGTTTGCCACATTTGCCATAAGCCTTTTCTCACTTGTAGCCCTCTCAGCACTTCCCTTCTGTGAAGCAATCATCCTCCCAGCCACCCACAAAAGGTCATTATTAGTGCTTGCCTTTTACTAATACAGAACAAAGCAGAGAAGTGTTTCTCCAGTCCTCACACAGTGAAGCACTAGTGAAACTGGGAAAGAAATCAATGCCTGCTGTAAACACCTCCCGCAGACAAATTCTGAAAATATGGTAAATTGAATTCTCAGCTATGCTAAACAGGCATGTGGTAGTGTTATTCCATCTGCTTAGAGGTGCTGGAGTGCATAGGAGGCACTCAGGATATGCTGGGGATAAATCCAGCAAATCAACCTGTGGAAAGATTGCTGCCCCAGTAATTCTCATTAAGATGCTGTCATAACCAGAGACCAGCTTTGGTTTCTTTACCTAGAGTTGACAGAAAGGTGGAAAACAGGAAACAGATCTTTTAAAGGGTGACTGAGTCCATTTTGGGCTCTGGCCTTGCATTCCTCAGTTGTTGTGTTCAATCCAATCTTACTTGAATCTGAACATTTTCCTCAAGCAAAACCCACCAGAAAATCCACCCACAATCACAAAAATTCAGCTCCAAAATAGAACAGTGACTTTTTCCCTCCCTCAAATACTGCTTGAGTTCTGTGCCTCAGTCTTACCACAGCAATAAGAACACAAGTGGCCTCGCAAGAAAGCCCAAAGAGTAGAAGCAAGCAAAGGTGCTGTGAGCTGTTGGACTCCTCGCTCCTCCAGCATCAGCCCTTGGAAGATGCAGAAACTCCTCTCCCATGGAGGTAGAGAGGGAGCTTAGAGCCTGCCACAGGCTGCACATAATTCCCAGTACTAGGAAGCCTGCACTACTGGCATGGCACAACAGATATGCAGCACAGCCAGGTACTGTGCAGTCTATGCCCATCCTCACTGTGCTCCACATGGCAGCAGGGATAGGATACTAAAGGTGCCCTGTGCTGGACACTATTTGTGATCAAGCCAGCAGTCAGAAGAGCCAGAAAGCATCTCTCTGGCAGTTTTAAGGAGAGTTGAGAGCCTTTGGAGACAGAAGGGAACTGGCAAAACCCAAACCCGTAGGGAACAACAGCAGTCTGCCCGGCAAGGCAAGAGGAAGACATCCAAGGACTCACTGCCTGTCTAGACATAACTTGCAGCGGTAGCGCAGCACACATGAAAAAATTGACTGAAAAACACCATTTACCCCTTTCTCCACCATTTCTCCTGGCAGACATTAGTCCCAATCCACAAAAGGCTGTGATTAAGCTGCTGCAGCCCACATACTGCCATGCCTTGTTTAGGCAGAACCTGTTCTCCATGGTGCCTCCCAGTCTGTGACTTCTCCTTAGGCTGCTGTGTGGTAGCCATCATGCTCTGCCAGTGCCCAAACTCAGCTACCATGCTCCAGCTGTGGGACATGTCATCTTAACAGTCTCAGATGCAGGCATATTTGAAAATAAACCATTGTTCAGGCTACAATTAGGACAAGACCCTGCAAAGCCTTGCAGAAAGTCTCTCTTCCCCACAATGAATCCTCCCTAAACTCCTTAAGGGATAGGCAGGCCAGCTATTCAGCTGCACCTTGCTATGGGTCGAAGCACAAGCAATTCCTGCTTGGGCAAAGAACACCTGGAGACTGCTGTATTTCAGCCTGTGCAAGGGAAGTCAGGGTGGCAACTGCACTCTTATTTCCCCCAGGTTGGTCCTCTGTTGACAGCTGGGGTCAGCACAACCCGCTCAGGCCAGCAGCTACTCTGGCAGGGCAGCCTTACATAAGATAGAGCTTTGTTTAAGCTCAGTGCAAATCAAAGCTCTGCTTCAGCTGCTGCTACTTATCTGACAGCTTTTGAAAAACCTAGTCAATCACTGCCAGCATTTGGAGGAAGGACCAGTGGGCTACTAATACTGGTGATATAAAGAAAACTAGGAGCAGGAACTGCGGACAGTCTGAGAACCTGTGTGAAGGTCTGCTCATGATATGTTGACAGGCTCTAGCAGCCTGCAAATAACTCCTGACTGTGTGGTGTCACATCTCCCAGGGATAGAGCAGGAATGCCAGTTCTGCTTCAGACCAGTACAAGTATCCCAGATCTGAATTAGCCTTCTAATGAACAATTGAAGTGAACTTCTCCTAACAACGACAATGTCTTCAAAGCCAGCATCAGCTCCTATAACAACAAATAGGAGTTAAAGTCACAGAATCACAGAACATCCTGAGTTAGAAGGGACCCACAAGGATCAGAGTCCAACTCCTGGCCCCACATAGGAACACTCAAAATCCAAACCCTGTGTCTGAGCGCAGTGTACAAACACTCCCTGATCTCCAGCACCTGGGGTCGTGCCCACTGCCCTGGGCAGCCTGTTCCATGTCCACACCCTCTGCTGCAGAACCTGCCCCTAACCCCCAGCTGCCCCTCCCCTGACACAGCTCCATGATGTTCCCTCGGGTCCTGTCGCTGTCACAGAGAGCAGAGCTCAGTGTTGCCCCTCTGCTCCCCTCGTGAGAAGCTGTAGGCTGCCATGAGGCCTCCTCTTAGCCCCTTCTGCTTGGGTTAAAGAAGACATTTCTCACATCAAACATCCCTTTGGTTTCACCCAATCTCAGCTGCCAGAACCGCAGCCCATCAGCCATGCCTCTCTCCAGTAGGGATCCTCTCCCCCTGGGCCCAGTGTATGAGAGCTGCTGAATCACAGCCTGAACCTCTGATTAACCACCTGAGGCAAGTGCTGAGTCAGCCATGGGAGCACAGGTGAAGGCAATTCACCTGTGTGCCCGGAAGGAGTGGGGCCAGGCTTCACCTCTCCTAGACCCCATTTAAGGGCTGACTTCCACTGGGGAAGGATCTCTTCCTGGAGATTGCTCCTTGTGGAGTTCCTTTGCAAGCCTACAACACCAGTGAGCACCTTTTCTGTATATTTAACTATTCTTACCAGCCTAACTTCTCTGTATACCTGTTAACCTTACAACCTGTTAACCTTACACCCAGGCAAAGAGTTCTCCTGAGCCTCCCTCATGATTCTGACTGCACATCAGCAGGTCCCATCCTGCTAGATACTGTTCTCAGCTCTTCCCTAAAATGCCTCTAGAAATGTGAAACAAAGAAACAGCCTCTAGAGCTAAAGCAGAAAATGAGCAAAATTAAAAATTAATTTCAGTGTAATGATTTAAGCATCTTGGCAAGACAAGCACCAGCCGGCTCTATGCTTGGTGATGTGGGAGAGACCTTTCTGGTTCCCTGCCCTGGGGATTCTTGTCAGTTTTAGTAAGTTTTACCCTGCAGTTGTGAGCAATGCTGATCAAACAGCACAATAAGGACTACTTTTTACTGGGCAGAAGCATGCTTGTTATGGGACTGTGTGTCTCTTTGCTACCCTGTGCCTCTGCTGAGGGGCCGTGATGCAGGTAGGCTGCTCACCTTGCTCTGCCCCAGCTGAGAGGCAGCAGCATTCCTGTCTGCCTGTGAAGTATGTGCTGAGGGAGGTGGGCAGACTGTGACCTCCACAGCACTAACATCTTGTTAGCTGTATCTCTGTGGTGCAACTAGCTGTTAGGTATCAGGGTGAGGCCAGCACCCCAAAGCCTCAGGTGTGAAGGCTACCAGCATCACTCCTCAGCCTTTTGCTTCCTGGTAAGCAAGAGGATAGCAGCCATGGCTGAATTTCCTGAACAACAAGATGCTCGCACCTCCTCAAGATATGCATGAAACAAAGGATGTAAAAGGCCACATGCCAATGTCCTCTGCAGCTCAGTGTTGCCAATGCTCTGGACATCATGCACAGCTCCTGCTACTCTCTTTGCTGGCCTTGCCAAGTGCTAATCATCTTGTTTGCCTCTGCTCCATCTCCCACTCCCCCTTCCTTGAAGATTCTGCATCTCTTTGAAGGCTTCAGCTGCTTGCCAGCCTGCTGTGATCTGCCCCCAGCCCAGCTCACCTGGCTTTGCTGAATATCTGCCTTTCCTAAGGGTTGGCTTCCCTAGCTGTTTCTCAGCGCATAATGACATTAAATGTGACATCATATTGCATATGGCTCCATTCTGGACTAGGAAGGGTAATACAAAAAGATCTGGACAGATCTTGGGTGGATAGTGAGCCTTCTCATGATGAAGTGTGGGATGGCATAGCTATTTTAGAGGCATAGGGTGCTGGCAGGGGCCTTGAAGGATATGCTGCCTTGAGAGGTGCTAGCAACACTGCTGCATATATGAAATCCTATGATGATGAGGCAGTGACTCCTGGGGCAATAGGAAAAGGCAACGGGGAAAATCAAGTGAAATATGTAAAAGGCATTAAGGAGTTATCCTTTAAGGAAGCGAGGAGACCAGCTGCCCAGCTGAAGTGCCTCTACACCAGTGCGTGCAGTGTGGGAAACAAATGGGAGGCACTGGAAGCTACTGTGCTACTAGAAAACCATGACATAGTTGTCTTAACTGAAACCTGGTGGGATGATTCTCATGACTAGAGTGTGGCTATCACTGGCTACAAGCTGTTCAGAAAGGACAGGTGAGGAAGGAGGGGAGGGGGTGTTGCTATTGACATCAGGAAGGGAGCAGAGTGTGAAGAGCTGTCCCTGAAGAATACTCATGAGCAAGTTGAAAGCCTATGGGTGACAGAGACCAAGTCAACAAGGGGAGCCCTTTGTGATCGGTGTCTACTACAGGACACCAGATTAGGCAGAGCCTGTTGATGAGGCCTTCTACCTCCAGGTACAGGAGGGCATTGCAATTGCAAGCACTCGTTCTGCTGGGGAACTTCAACCACCCGGACATCTGCTGGAAAAGTAGTACAGTGAGCTGTAGGCAACCCAGGAGGCTCCTGGTATGCACTGAGGATATCTTCCTGACTCGAGTAACAGACAGCCCCACCAGGGGGAATGTAATACTGGACCTGTTGCTCACCAATGCAAATGAACTGATTGGTAACAACAGGATTGGAGGCTGCCTGGGCTGTAGTGACCATGCTATGGTTGAGTTCATGCTCTGGAGGGATATGAGACAGGCAAAGAGTAAAATTAGGAAGCTAACCTTTAGGAAAGCTGACTTCCAGCTCTTCAGGGAGTTAGTCAACAAAACACCCTGGGAAACTGTCCTCATAAAGGTCCAGAACAGAGCTGGCAGATCATAAAGGTGACTTTCCTCAAGGCACAAGAGCTCTCCATTCCCAGCTGTAGGAAGCCAGGAAAGGAAGGCAAGAGACCAGTGTGGCTGAGCTGGGACCTGCTGGTCAAACTGAAGAGCAAAAAGAAAATGCGCAGGCAGTGGAAACAGGGATAGGTACTGTGGAAGAGTATAAGAAAGCTGCTAGGCTGTGTAGGGATGGGGTCAGGAAAGCCAAGGCCCAGCTTGAACTGAACTTGACAAAGGATGCCAAGAAGAACAAGAAAGGCTTCTACAGGTACCTCAACCAGACGAAGTCCAGGAGGGCTTTCACCCTCAGTGAATGACACAGGCAAGCCGGTAACAACAGACAAGGAGAAGGCTGAGGTACTTAACTTTTTTTTGTCTTAGTCTTCTTTGCTAGCTGCTCATCACACAGTCCTCAAACGTTTGGTTTGGCAGGAGGGGATTCGGGAAGCAGTGTCCCTCCCATTGTAAGCAAAGATCAGACTTGTGACCACCTGAGGAAACTGAGCATCCACAAGTCTGTGGGTCCCAATGAGATGCATCCCAGAGTCCTGAGGGAATTAGCCGATGCAGTCACCAAGCCACTTTCAATGATATTTGAAAAGTCATGGCAACCAGGTAAAGTCCCTGCTGACTGAAAAAGAGGCGACATCACACCCATTTTTAAGAAGGGTAAAAAGGACGACCCCAGGAGCTACTAACTGGTCAGTCTCACCTCTGTGCTGGGGAAGATCATGGAGCAGATCCTCCTGGAAGCTATGCTAAGGCACATGGAAGGCAGGGAAGTGATACGGGAGAGCCAGCATGGCTTCACCAAAGGCACATTCTGCTTGACCAACCAAAGTACAGAGGGGTTTCTGCAGTTTCCTTTCCCTGCGGAAACCAGGGAGAGTAACCCGCAGCAGCCGCCAGCTGTCGGGAGAGAGCCTGATGTGACGTGAACGTTGCCGAGGCAACAACGTCCGCACCCACGCCCTAACAGAAAGCCTCAGGGAGAGTGGCGACGCGTCGCTGCCCACCGGGCACGGGGAGGAGCGTGTGCATCACGTGGGCCGCTCAAACGCGCAGAAGGCATAAACCGCACGGCGAGGAGGTGGAAGGTTGGCGAGTCTGGCAGTGGGCTAGGCTGGGTCTGTCCTACACAAGGGGGGGGGTGGTTCCGGCGCTATTGCGGGCTATTTAAACACGGAGAAACCGTTTGTCACCCGTTCACGTGACTACATAGTGAGGAGGCTTCTTTTCTCACTGTTCAGCGGCTGATAAGTGCAGGGGCACCTGTTAACGGGCTGGTAACGCGGTAAGGGTGGAGCCAGCGCTGCCGGCAACAGGGCAGAGCACGTCTGTCACACGCCATTAAAGCTACCCTAATAGTGCTAGTGAGTCTGCTGGTTTGCTATGGCTGCACCCCGGTGGAAGGCTATTGCCAGGAAAAATGCGGAGACCCAGACAGGGGTCCTGCAAAAACACGCTCAGGTCTGTGGCTGCAGTGAGTGCCAGAGCCTGGCCCTTGCTGTGCAGGGCGACAGAGCTAGCACTTGTGTTAGATGTGATCAGCTGAACGATTTACTCAGCCTAGTGGCTGACCTGAAGGTGGAGGTGGAGAGGCTGAGGAGCATTAGAGAGTGTGAGAGGGAGACAGATTGGTGGTGCCAGTCGATGGACCAACAGATTAATACCTGGCTCCGAGCCTGGTGTGCCCAGCAGGGATTTGGTGGGTTTTTTTTTTTTTTTTTTTTTTTACCTCAGTTTGATTTACATGAGACCAGGCCTGCTGGCAACCAATGGGAATAGCTTATCCAACTGGTGGAAGGGGGTTGGCAGGGTTCATTGATAGAGCTTTAAACTAGGTATGAAGGGGAGCGGGGGTGAAACTGGGGTCACTAGAAAGGAGCCTGAATGTAACATGCCAGCGCTTGTGGGAGGGGGATGTGTTAACAAGATCCCCCAGTCTTATGTCTTGGTGAAGGAGGAGGATGACACACCATTTTTTCAGGGGGAATACAAGGGTTGGTGTGAGGCTGGTTACTATGGAAATACCTGAGTATGGTCTAGAGGGTATTAGGGCTTCTCCCACTCAAAAGGTAGCCCAACTTTGGTACATTTACACTAATGCATGCAGCATGGGTAACAAACAGGAGGAGCTGGACATCATTGTGCAGTGGGAAAACTATGATATAGTTGCCATCACAGAAATGTGGTGGGATGACTTACAGCTGAAGTGCTATGATTGATGGCTACCAACTTTTCAAAAGAGATAGACAAGGCAGGAAGGGCAATGGTGTGGCCCTTTTATGTTAAGAAAAAATGCAAATGTCTGGAAATTAATGATGGTGATAACAGGGTTATGGGTCAGAATCAAAGGGAAGGCCAGTAAGACTGACCTTACTGTGGGAGTCTGCTACAGGCCACCCAACCAGGATGAAGAGGTGGACAAGACACTTTATAGACAGTTGGATAGAGACTGCAAGACCTCACCCCTTGTTCTTGTGGGGGACTTCAACTTCCCAGACATCTGAAAGGGAACAGTCCCAGAGATTTCTAGAGTGTGTGGGAGATAACTTCCTGACACAGCTGGTGAATGAGCCAACAAGGGGAAATAAACTCCTGGACCTGCTTCTTCTTAACAGATAAGGTCTTGTGGGGGATGTAAAGGTTGGAGGCCGTCTGGGGGCAAAGGGATCATGAAATGATAGATTTATCAATCCTTGTTGAAGCATGGAGGGGAATCAGCAGAACTGCCACCTTGGACTTCCGAAGGGCAGACTTTGGTCTCTTTTGGACCATGGCTGAGAGAGTTCCTTGGCAGGTAGTTCTTGGAGGGCATGGGAGTCCAGGAAGGATGGGAATACTTTAAGGAAGTTTTTTAAAGGTGCAGGAGCTGACCATCCTCAATCAAGGAAGACGATCTGATGGGAATGGAGACCAGCCTGGCTGAACAGAGACCTTTGACTGGAACTCAGGAATAAAAGGAAAGATTATGGTCTTTGGAAGAGAGGGCAAGCAGCTTACGAGGATTACAAATATGCAGTGAAGCTGCGCAGGGAGAAAATTAGGAAGGCTGAAGCCCAGCTAGAGATGAACTTGGCCACTAAGGGACCAAACCTTGTCCCTGTTCATGGCAAGGGAGCTGGACTAGATAATGTTTAGAGGACCCTTCCACCTCTAAGGATTCTATAATTCTAAGAGAAGGTATGTTAGAAGCACAACAGGGCATTGCACTGCGTTGCACATTCATAATTACATTGTAGGGATGACAGAAGTAGAAACAGCCAGGCAGTTCATCATCACCTCACTGTGATGCAGGGAAGGCATTGCCTTTCCCATTCAGTATGCCCCAGGGGAGGACAAGGCATACTCTGACAGAAGCCATTCACACTAACACCATTTGAGGGGAAGAAGCATTTTGCTGCAGGAAGAAGTTAACCACTTTTGTGCCAGTACTGACTTGACCAGTTCAGCTTCTCAAGCAGATTTAACTTCATTCTCTTTTTGTTTGGAAATTCCTGTCATGCCAACAGCACGTGATTAAGGATGGTAATGTGCTTGAACATTTGTAATTGTGAGAAGGAGCTCATGCCAGAAGTGAATTAGCAGAACAGAGATGAAGTGTGTAGTGACTTATGTAGATTATGACAGAGTACTGTAAATAAGACCGTGGAACTGGCCTGCACTGTCATGTATTTTGTGTATGTCCTCTCTATCACAGAGGAAGCCTCTTTGAGAGAAAGGCTTAAACATTTTATTAGAACAGGCCCTTTGCCTGCCAACTCAGGTTCTGAATCAAAAATCAGGGTTCAGGGACTAAAAAAAAAACAACACAAAACCCACAAAAAACAGCTACACCATGCTTAAAAGCACTGCTGAAACAAGCCTGGAACCAATTTTTCTATTACAAAAGTGCCGTGATGTGAAAGCCTTCTGGGCCTCAGAGGTTTAGAAATAAATGGAACACCCTGCTGGAACACTTTCAGGCTGCAACAGCTCCTGCAGTCCAGCAGAGCCATGGAACAGCAGGCCTAGAAACTGTCAGACAAGGCTTGGTACAACCTGTCATGGGCAGTGTCGTAGCAATTTACAGGATGGAGAGGGTTGAATATACAGGAGAAGGAATGTCATACCTGGAGGAACGAAGAAAACCTTTTTTGGTAGACCAAATTTGATTTTTTTTTTCTTATTACATTTTAAGGCATACCTTTGAAACTGCTAAAGAGTCTGCAATATTAAAATAGCTCTGAAATGAGTAAGTTACTGAGCAGAATACTGATGAAGTGGTCAGAGAGGCACAGAACTTAACACTTAGCATATGGCCTTGCTGATTTTTCTCATCAGAAATAGAGGCACAGGTTTTTCTTTATCGAGGGGAAAGTTACACTAGAAGTTGCTGGTTTAATGTTTTTGTAACACACCACCTCTTCTGTACTCTGCTCTGCTCTTCTGTATTCATTTTGTATTCTGCCATCTGGGGATGGAAGGCAGTCAAGGATGTTGTTGCAGAGTTTTATGTGCTATGTAAAGTTAATTAAGAACGGTGAATTTTCTACTTTTTATTCATTTCAATTTTTGCTTCTCTGTGGAAGGTGGGGAAGAAAACTATATGTTTGGGCAAGAATTCTGTTTTTGAAATAAATTACATCTCTGCTTGGAAATAAAATAAAAAAACTTTCTAATTTGGCATTAGAAACATTGCTTAATTTTTACAATTTGAATTAGAAGTGCTGACAGAATGACAGCGTGTAAATACAACACATCGGGGTTGTTGCAGAGTTAGTGCCGTTCATTACTGTGTTAGATAAGGAGCAGATGTAGGTGACCAAGTGCAGTTTTGCCCAATATAAAATTGTTTACTCTTTGTAGCTCTAGTACACACATGCACACACACAAAAACTAAGCAGAGAACCATAATGAAAAAAATTATGAGTATGACTGGAAAATTAACCAGGAACACAGCAACATGGAATGACTGGAAGGTGAGGCGGAGGAGCAGAAGTGTTATAAGACTGGCATGTTATTGGCACTTAGACTAGTCACAGAGATCCCAGCACATAGCTTCTCAGTACAATTGGGGTGGTGGACAAAGGCAGTGAGTACAACCTAAGTCATAGAGGTGAGACAGGATGAGGAGACTGATCAGAGCTCACTCCCAAAGGGCACAAAAGGACACTTCCAAACTTAGTGATGGGGCAGCCAACTCAAGAACAACGCACGTAACATGACAAGAACAAAGTAGGTAGCATTCCTTGTAATCCAGGGTGCTGCAGAGCATTCCTGACAGAGCTCCTCCATACAGGCATTGTGGTGGCAGAATGCTGGGCACTCATGTATCTTGCTGATTTTGAGTATATGACTAGGGATGTGAGTGAAATGAGGAAATTTTAATAGCCATTGTTCCCTTGTATAAAGTTTCCCAATGACACATGCAGCATTGTGCAAACTGGCACTGCAGAAACAAGCACTGCAGCATCCCAACATTACTGTCATTTCCCGCTTTCCTCTTGAAAGAGGCATAATGCATTTTTGTGCTTTGGTGAAACGGTGAAGAGCATAAAACTGCAGATTAATCCTTAATTGCTTTAAAATCAGCAACTGCAATATTTTTCTAAACTTCAGGGGAGGGATGGGTGTCTTCAACATTTCCAGGCCTACTATGGCTCCTTCTGAAGCAAGCAGACCCCTACTCAATGACTGTATCCTAACCCCAGATGGGTCATTGCTCTCTGTCAGGCTGCTAGTTCATGTTCCCAGGAGATACCACCTTGAGTGCTGCACTCAAAATCTCTTGTTCCTCAAGGTGTGATGGAAATGATGTACCAGTGGAATTAAAAAAAAAAATTTATTGTTGCTTTGCAATATAAAATGAATAAAACCATAATTACAAAGTCAGAGGCATAAAAGAGCTGAATAAAAGGAATGTGACATAACAAAGCAATATCTTAAAATGAGAAACAACCGGAATCTTGTCTAAATGCCTTTTCTTGTGATACACCCCTTCCACAGCTCCATCTCAAACTGGCATTATTGGAGCCTGCTATAAGTCCAGTGCTAGGACAGCTGGAAAGAATGGTACATGATCATCTACACACCAGTAAAGGACTGAAATCTGAATGCATACAGATGAAAAGGATACAGAGTAAAAAAGGCTGAAGTGGAGAGCCCGGAGAACATTCTGCACTGCAGTCTAATGAAAGTATGGGTACGGTGCCTTTGTGCCACTAAATACAGCAGCACTTCCAACCAGTTCTTCTTGGGGACATGGATGCTGGCAGTGTCCACAAGGAGCAGTGTGCTAGGCTGAGGCAAGATCTCACAAGGAGCTGCATGAAAGGACAACCGTGTCACTGGCATTTTCAGGAGAAGAGAGGCAAAAGACCCAAACAGCTGCTGAGCTTCCACTCAGAGTTCTCCCACATGGAAAGCCACCAACAAATAACTGAAAACAAAGCTGTCCATATTGGTTTTACGAGCTGTTCAGGCTATTCTGTAACCTGAGTATGTACCAAGCCAATTAACTTCAAGGGATGTTTGAATAACATCTTCCTTCCCTGTCTGGAAGTGAGATCTTAAAACATCCCCTTACAGTCCCTCCAGGAAGGGAGGCATTTTAGTACCTAACAGGTGATTCTGCTAGCAGTGAAGTTTCAACAGTCCCACACCGGGTAAGGATGTAAGCTGCAACCTCCTCTATTTTCTCTGAACTCACTGGTCTATCTTAGCATTTTCTGGGCCTTGCAGTGCCTGACTGAAGATGAGCTTTTTCAGCTGATCCAATTTGTTGTCTCTTAAGGCATCTCGTATGGCGCTAAAGAAGCTGAAGTAGTGCTGAAAGTTGTGCATCATGAGCAGGACACCAGCCAGAAGCTCATTGCTCACAAGGAGGTGGTGGAGGTATGCGCGAGTGTGCCTCTGACAACAGTAACAGGTACATCCTTCCAGCAAAGGACGAAAATCGTCATAGTATCTAAGGAGGAAGACACATTTGTTAACATCAAAAGTAAGAAGATCCACTCAGGTAACAAAGACTATCTAGTTACTCTATGGCCTTTGCAGGGACCTGAGCCCTGAGGGCTAGAATCTAGTTTCTTCAAGATGCCTTGCATCTAAGCCTGGCACAAAGGACTCCTAAGAGCATTCAGGAACTCACTACAGAGCCAAGAAGCCACACACTTAAGTCAGAAGATAATTTTGACTGCATCACCACTAACAGTAGAAAGAAGGCTTATCTGCACCTTCCCTCACAGAAAAGCTGCAGCTCAAGACTCACCCTGTCAGCTATCAAACAGTCTACAGAGAAGGAAGCTACCAGAAACAAGGATTCACAGAATAGTATTCCCTGCTACTGTGAGATGCACTATGCTCACAAAGTGGGGAGAGAATGGAGCAAATCAACACAGTTGACTACTAAGCTGTAAAAAAAAAAAAAAAAAAAAAAAGTTGAAAAATAGTGTTTTGTAGCTGACAATTTGCTCTATCAGTGTTATTCTGCTCTTTGGATCTGCTGTAGTTTCCATGGAAATAAATAGGATAAGTAGGAGGCAATACTTTCGGAGTGACCTATGTACCATCTGAAAATGACTCAAGTTAGTTAGATGCAGAAGAACAAAACGATCCTCAGACAGCTTTTGTCAAACTACTGTTTTCCAACTGGAACATTGCTATGGCCACAGAATTTCTGCTGGATAAGCAATCTGAAAATCTCTGGCTTTAGATCAGGGAAATGATAGCACTTTCAGCCATACACTGCTCTGTACATCAAGCTAGAATGACTACCTGACACTTCATTCAATGTCTAGGTGTACTTTACTTCCTTCAGTGTTTTTGCGTTTTATGAAGTCTCCCATCCAGCTACTGACCACATGAAAATATAGAGGACAAATACAGAGGACAAAAACCACTGTATTTCCTGGTACAGCTGCAGGTGCTCACAAACACATATACCTTTTCTCCTTCAGAAATATCTCAAATGGTGTCATTTCTGGGTCAGCTTTGACAACCTCCTCCTGGTCTTCTTCAGTACCATTTTTCTCCAGGCCCTGGGCCCCATTTTGTTTCAAAGCTGCTATGAAACAAAAAGACAACAGCCTTTTATCAAGTGTCAGCAAGGGCACAGGAAGGGTAGTAATATTCTACATTAGAGTATTTCTGCTACACTCTTGCCAAAAGAAAAAACTGTTGCCACAAGTTTCCACTTCCTTCCTATAGTAAGCAACCATTTTTCTTTATCATAGGTTAGTTAACAAAAATAGAATTTTAGATGATTAGAACAGCAAGAGACAAGTGAAAACTCATCTATTAGACTTAATGAAGAGTTAGAGCTGAAATAACAGCACAACTTTTTGCTGCTCTGCTGAACTGAATTCTTAATAAAATATTTCCAGTCTGAACGGCATGCTGACTAGAATGCAGTCACCTGAACAAATTGATTTTATTGGGATTTTGTTGGAATAAACAGGCTACTGATCTGCATTCAATCATTCTACTTTCCATTCTGTCATCCAGCTCAAAGATTTAGATTTTTTTTTTCTTAAACAATTGAAATAAAAGAAGCTGATAGCACTGACGCAGGAGATGTAGATTCCACATGTGTGTATTCAGTAGTCTACCTTAAAAATAAAAAACACCCCATAATTTTGTAGGTTGGCATTTTTAGGCTTGTTGTCGAGCAGGCGATGTTTCTGGAAACATCAACAATATTATTGTTTGCACAATCCACATCTAGTGAGTGTTGCACAAGAACAGAATAAAGAGGTTATTCCTACCCGTAATTTCTTTTGGTTTAATAATAAGATGAGATGAGGTAAACAACAACAAACAAAGAGAAGAGTTTAAAAAAAATGACAGCAAAGCAGAAGGAAACAAGATGTGCTGTTCTATTTATCTGGTTTTGAATTATCCAGGCATGAAAAGAAATGAAGTTCCACCTAGGAAGAAAAATGTAAAATGTTTTTCCTGTATTAAAAACATTTACTGAGTCCAAAACAAGATGACTGCTTGAAGAATGTTTAATGTATGCTTTAATGGTTGCTATGCACGCTCCCGTCTCACAGCCCAGTGAGGTAACGCATTATGAACATCTAGGTACTGTTCTGATATGAGCTGAAGAATACACAAACTGAGAGGAAAGCTACTCAGAGAAACAGCATCCCTAACTTTGGTCAGCTATAAGGGAAAAGGACTTCAAAACATATATTAAAAACAAACACACAGATATTCAGTTAAATGTAGAAATCAAGTATCATAGTAGAACTCCGTATTTGCCCAGCCTGCACTGCTAGCACTAACAGAAAATTTGTAAATGGTGTCAAACAGAGGACAGATACACAATCCAATCTACAGAAGCAACTATTCAGTGTTAGAGAAATCATTAAACACATTTTGCCTAAGCAGACATTCAAATTTTGGTTGAGATTTCACGTTCCCCTCAATAGGTTTCACACCAAAACAGCCCACTTTCAAAAGCAACACTGGACAGTTGAAATCCAGGTTTCCCAGTGGTTGCTGCACTTAATTCAAAGACAAAACAACCCTCAAACACAGATTCCTCCAAAGCATGAGTTATGCTTGCCACACTACCAGTTGATATGGACACAGCCTACCTGCTGCTTTGGGATCTGAACGGTAATCATAGCCAAACACCAAGGCACAGCCTCGCTCTGTCACCTGGAAGGGAAAGAAGCTCTCAAAGATGTCCACTCCCCTTTCAATGCACTCAAGCACCTCATCTGGTTTGCCCACACCATGGATGATTCTGTAAGAGATGCAAAAGAAGATAAATCTTAGAATATCCCAAGCAGAAGCAAACAGATACCTCAAGGAAAAGAGGCATGTGGAACACATGTAGGTTAACCCTGGAATTGCTAAACACAAGTCAAGTGCTTACAACAGTCTATCGCTCTGAGCCCCACACAATTCTATTTCCACACCTCTAACCAATCCAGTACACAAGAGTCTTTTCCTTCTTTGCCATTCAGAAGACAGCACAATCACTCCATTTACCAAGAAAAATCTCATTATGTTTGAAGTGATTTAGTTTCTCTTACACTCACAAATACATTTACAAAATTCACCTAACAGCTATGCTTTAGAACAGATATTTTCCTTAGTCATACTTCTGCCCTAAATAACTACCAGGTACCAGATACACTGACTTCTTTACTCGGTAACTGCTCAGGGGACCGTCTGAAAGGACTTGGCCTAGACCAGCAGAAACAGCAGTAGATGTTTCTAGTAGTATACAGTTCTCTAGGCACTTGAAGAACTGCCTGGATCAGAATGCGCTAAGGAGAAGTGTAACTGGAAATAGAAGTTCATTCCTTTTTTCTTCCTTCCTCTCCACACTCTGCCTAGTCAAGCCTACCTTTTCACCCTCACTGATGCCCTTTATTCTATAAACGTCTCTGATTCACCAAAACAAATAACTTGGTCAAAAAACTGGGCTGTAACATCCACTGAGATACAATATTTTGAGCCAGGAACAGCCCAGCTGGATTGCCATCAGCGGTAATAGGAATCCTGCTGTTAGCCAAATTTAGCTGGCAGCTTCCCTGAGGGCTGGTGAAGCAGAGGAGAACAGAGTGGTTCCTGCTCTCCTGCAGGTGCATGGCTGGGCTGATGGCAGTAAAAGCTAATGCAGGGCACTGATCTAAACAGATAATTAGAAAAATACACAGGGGCTGATAAATGAAGTCACACGGTACCATTTTTAGTCACTTTTCTAAGTACTTGAATTAAATTGATGAGCACAGAATATAGATGGGGAAAGATTTACTGCGGGAGTGTCTTCTGCTTCCGGCTCTTATGAAAGGGAAAAAATAACGTTCAGTAGTTAAAGCAGTACGTGTGATCAAAATCCTTGCTAGAATTTAACTTTGTACAGATAAGAACAAAAGTTTGTTCTTGCAAGGGTTCCACCCCTACTAGAAAAAAAGAATAAGAGATTTCTACAATCTTAGGTTCCTGAAAGGACCCTAAAGATCACATTCACTAACATAAAAAGCAGTTCCTTCTCAGGTGAGAATGAGAGTGTTTGGCTTCTGGAGAATTTCAAACTGGAGTGGAACACAGCTGCAAAACAGCTTCTCCAGCCAGAATGGCAAGGGTGAAAGCAGGACTGTCTGATACACACTCAAGGTACTTACAAGACCCCTAGGGCTAACCAGCTTTCTTCTTACACTGGGGTCAGAAACAATTGTCTTACTTAGACAAGCAAACTATTTGACAGATGAGGCAGATGCTCTGGTAGTCACTGAGGTTACCTGAGCAGATTGGACTTAACGCTCCCAGGGGATCTTTTTAAGTATTTAAACCAGACAAGATGTCAACAACACAGCATGGCTTCTAATTGTCAAGGAAATTCAAACCCTAGGCACCCCTTAGCATGAACTAGCTGCAGCACCAGACAACGCTTTCACATTTTCCTTTTTTTTTTTTTTGAACACCACCTGGTCAAACCCATGCTCAGATAGCAGAGAACAGCACAGCTACAGAAAAACTAAGGGGCCCTTGTCATTCCCTTCAGGAAATGATGAAAGAAGCCCCCATACAAGAACAGCAGCAAGAGAGGAACAACCCAGATTCATACAAAAGTTAGCAAACTCAACACAGTTCAAAGAAATCCCTCCACATCTGAACCACTAGTAAGTATTAGCACATCTTTTCTGGAAGCCTTTAATTACTGTTAGTGATTGGGAAAAGTCAAGAACGCTGGAACCACTGTGTAGACTCTGACATGGATCAATCAGATAGGCATAACCAACAACACAGAATATACTGCAGTTCCCACACTATGCCAATCAAGAGAATGCAACTTCTTTTGGCCAGGCTGTACAAGCTCTGGTAATTCACAAGCTGAGCACCTTAGGTACTAAGTCAGAGGCCGCTGGTCATGTAGGCACTTACTGATTCTTTCAGCACCCCTCTCTACTCTTCCCCAGCTCAGCCTGTATAGAAAGTGCAAACCTGACCCTTTTTTCTCAAAAGAGGTCCCTGTAGAATGAGTTGATAATTTTTGTTCTAGTTGAACCTACAGTAAACCATGGCCTCAGAGCCCAAATGCAAACAAGTTCAGACAATAGCCTAGACATATCCCATCTATAATTTCTCCTCAAGAAAACAAAGAAGACTTGAATTCAAATTTGACTATTCTTTAAATGCGGGGAATGCTCATATCCAGAACGTGAGCACAGATTGGTGTCAGTTGCAACTAAAAATTGAAACAACAGTTGAAGTCTGCAGCCTGACAGTGGCCTGGCACACACACAGAACACTGTGCAAGACAGTGACTATTTTCCACAGTGATATTGCACAGAAGCCTGTAAATGCTCTTTGTAAAAAGACAGGTGAACTTCTTTGTATGGTCACTCACATAACTTACCTTGGTTTATCCTCTGGCAGCTCTGCTGTCACAGAAGAAATCAGGTTCAACTTGGTCTCCTTTGCCATGGCATGTCCCTGGAAGCCATCTAACAGAAAGCCACCCACAGGTCTCTTGGCAGTCTCCCTGGCTGATCTGAGCCTCTCTTCCAAGACATCTCCACCTTCAATTGTCCCAAACATTACACTTCCTTGTAGTTCCTGGCCCAGAGAAAGCTACAAGTGTTAGAGATTCTGCCAAAGACATGCAAGATCCCACAGCACAGACAACAGATGCTTGCTACCTAAACCATGCATTCACAGGAATTTGGAAGAGCCACAGCGATTCATCCTATGTAAGATGAACCATCAAACAACACTGTGGAGACCAACTGTAAGGTAGAGAGGGATTAGGAGAGACAAGATTCTGATTCCAGCCTCAACACTAACTCACTGAGAATTTTAGAGCCATTCTTTTCACCTCTCCACAAAAAGTAATAACAACGTATGATCTTTGTACACAGCTTTTTGTAGGTGTCCCCTCAGCACTACATGTCAGTGCAGAATACAAAGCATGTGCAACTATCCTGGCTGCTGGACAACAGAGCTCACATTCTATTGCCCTTCAGGGGATGCCAGTATTGGTTCCTGCAGCCACTTTCCTCTGTAATGCACACCTAGATAATTTGTTCCCTTTCACCAAAAGGGAAGGAAGTTTTAAGCCATCCGGAGAAAATAAAGAATAGAACTGGCAAATTGTGGCAAGTCCTCTTTCACCTGGCATTGAACAGATTTCAGAGAAAAAAAGACTTGTCTCAATCTGAATGAGAAGATCCTACTTTGCCAGTGTACACAGCATGAAGGAAAGTGAAAGAAATGCGCTACAGTCCAAAAGCAGAATAATATAAAAAATGAATTCTCTCAAACTAGTAGAAATTGTTGTTCTGTAGCAGGAGACAAGTTATTAAGAGAAGAGAAAGGCAGAAGGAAATCCTACAGTGCTACCGATATTACCGCCTTCAGGACTGTCACCTGCACATCCTCTGATATATACGTGTGACAAGATCTACTAAATCACATCCTGGAACTGGCCCACAGTGCAGCATAGGCCAAAAAGCAGCTGCAATGCTACAGTCTTGACATCTTTGGACCTTACCGGTGCCTTTTCCAGCAGCTGAAGGCATGCATCCAGGAAGGAAAGTGATCTGTCCACAGACTTCTTGGCCCTTTTTCTAGTAACTTCTCCAGATATAGTGTCTCCGTCAGCAATGCACTGGAACCAGTCCGGCTGGATAGCCCGCTGTATGTCCATGAACTTGGAAGCTGTCATTTCCATGCGTCCTGAGCTACCCCATAGGGACACTGTCTGTCAATGAAAAATAGGGATGAAAGACCATGCAAAGGTTAACAGATCTTAAGTGTCAAAGGAGAGAAGTCTGGTGAAACACCAGACACTGGAAAGACACTGAAGAGGTAAGTTCTACAGTAGCATGGCTCAGATATTCAGTTGCCCTTGACACAATGAGTGAATGAGAAATGACCAAGTTGGGATTTCCAGGATAGTCTTTTATGACACCATCAAACACATAGAGCACAGCAACTTCTCAAGGTGTTTGGAAGTCTCCAAGATGGAGCAGCTGGCCTTATCACTCAAATTAGTGGCAGAATTGGGAAAAAAAAAAAGAAAAAAAAGAAAAAAAAGAAAAGAATTGAAGATTTAGGTAATTCCTTTCCTGCAGAGGGAGAGGACTCAGCCTGGTTCCTAGCAGCAAAGAATATGCAGTGCAAAAAACTACATGGTGAAGCTTATCCTGCCATTCATGATAAGTTATCATATCCAAGCAGAATCCAGAACTGACCATATCTAAGCAGGTACCAGGAATTGTCCCTCCAGGCCAGTGCCACAGCAACCAGCACATACCATACGCAGTGGGTGAGAAATTGGCACATTTCTAGGATGGAACTGGCAAAGGCTCCTGGGCTCCTGGACTCCTGGGTTACTGAGACCTCTTCCTGCAGAAATACTATCTTATTTCCTTTTGTGGGTTTGTATCAGACTATAACTACAAAGACAGGGTTGCAGGTTTACTGCTCATCAGTGGCATCACTGCAAGCCTGTTCAGCACATAAGCCAAAATGCATGCTTCTTCCCTTACTGCCATACTAACCACAACAGCACAAGATTCCAGAGCTCTCTGTCCTATCTTAATCATCACTTAACTGTTCAGGAAAGACACTTCCAGTAAGAAAATATCCAGCTTTATTTAGTTGGAGGTATGAGCATGCAAGTGACACTCTTCTTAGTACGGAGAGTACTTTTTCTATATAGTGCACGAACATAATCTTGTTGCTTTCCAGACACACCCACACAGATGTGGAGACAGACTGGCAGCTCTTGTTTGGGAACTTTAAGCGGATTCTTTCAAGCCCTTACAGTTACTGTACCTTGTTGGTGTTGTAGCCAGAAGGACAGGGAGCAACTGGGTCTTGAAGGGAGCAGTACAGCACTGTATCTGGCATACCTGGGAGCAAAGCAACAGAGCAGAGCTTCATGAACCAAAACAAAGCTAATGTAAAGGCATGGTTTGTGAATCTGCAAAATGGAATATGGTTTCCTCCCACAAACAATCCCACAAATCCTCCTCTGCAGTTCTTCTGCAGGACAGATAAAGAAAAATATTGCTCAATTGATCTCTCTGTACCGAAGAAGGTAGCCAGACTTCTTCCTCAGCTTTACCAGCGGTGGGGAACAGAGCACAGTACTGGGATAAAACAGGAAACAACAGCCATTGTTTCTGCAAGCTGCGTAGCCCCTTAGATTTTTTTTTTTTTATTTCTTCTTAACACTCCCACTACTAAAATTTGTCAGACACAGTAGTTAACTCACTTGACGACTTGATAGGTACACTGGGAGGCATCTGACAATCTAAACAGAGTAGCAGCCTCAAGCCTAATATTGTAAAGGAAAGACAACATATTGTGGGAGATCAGCTACAGAAATGAAAGCCTCATCTCTGCTAGACCAGAGGTTTCTAATGTCGTACATGAAGTTAGTATGTCTTAATGCCACAGTTTTCTCTTCGCAGACAGTCACTGAAATTGGTAAAGTCTCCAAGAAATTTCAGATGGAAGGGACTTACAATTGTTCTCGATGGAATAAGCCGTCCCAAGACAATTAAAGTTTATCAAAAGCTGCATGCAAATCTCCTTTGGAAATCCAAGCCAAAGCTTTGCTTATGTAATGAAATAATGTCCAAAATCTTGAAGTACTTAAAAACAAACAAACAAAAAAACCTCTGTCCAATAGATTTCTATCTTAACAACTGTCAGTGTTACTGAAACTAAACAGACATTCCACCACTTCAGCAGGATTTACCATGTAGCCACAATAGCCCTAGATACCTGGACAAAGCATCCCAGTAAGCCTGTTGACCTGGCTGATCATCCTACCATTCTTTGAGCTACCTCCCCAGATAGAAATACTATGAATAGAAATGTTCATTCAAGATGCCAACTCTGCTTTCACTGCACTCTCAGGTTCCTATACCATCTGAGCCCAAAAACAATGATCTTGGTGATGCACTGCATGTGGGCAGTCCTTTACCAGTCCCTAATGACTGACAGTGTAAAAACCTAGGACTGAAGCACACACAGAAACTGTGGCTTTGCTCACTCTTAGCACCAAGCTAAAGGTTTCATTCATGAACTGCTCCAATAATAGAGTACAGGGACTGATAAAAACTACAGAGGCTAAGTGCAGTAACTGAGGACTGCAGCAACACTTACTGTTTCATACTCCAGTTTAGTTGGAGGTATTCCTAAAAGTGACCGTTCAGCATGAAAAAATGGAAGATGAAGGATCGGAGCAAGTACAATCTGACAAACTAAAAGGAATAAAGAACAGGAGGAAACTGATCTCCACCTGTTCGTTTAGTTTCTCAGGACTCCTGCAAATCCAACATGGCCCCTTCCTCTTCTTTCAGAACAAGAACAGTTTAGAGGCAGAAGCATTCACTTGATGAGACTGATTTGATGTGGGGTGTTTTGTCCGTTCTTCATACTGGATGAAGATTTTTAAATTTTCTTCTTTAATTATTCTTCATGCCGGATTAAGATTTTTTGCTGGCTTAAATGAAAGGAACTGCTTTATGATAACCAAAAAATGCCAGTGTTTATTAGAAGATGGATACTCTCAGAGAATCATTTAGACAGCTGTAGAAGGTTGTTTTCAAGGCAACGTTCTCCTCACATGACCAGTTAGAAATTGCACTTAGCAAGATCCTTTTGTAGCCCCCCCACTGACAGGGGTTATTGTACCTTCTCTCTCAGTTCTAGTCAGATGTTTTGATTTGAGCTCATTCTAGTCAGTGTTGAAAATCCTAAGGCAAAGGTTAGCGGAGGAAAAAGTAAAGCACAAGAATATGTAGTTTTGCTATGTTTGGTGGATTTCTGGCCATACTGTTGACAACAAAATATTTTAAGTACTCCTTAGATTCAATTTGAGTGAGAAAAAGCATAAATGTGGAAAGCCTGTGTCTAGGTCTTCGCACCTAAAGACACATCAGTTAGATTCATCTCTCTCCAGACATGCATCATCCCTAATTAGGGACTGGGTCTGTGTGTGCGGCTGGTAAGCACACATGGTCAGAATTCACATGAAGGCTTCCATTTTAATTCTGTGCAGAACTAGGAGGCTGGCGAGTCTTCGTAAAGCAAGTGCACCCCCGAATATTTATAAGCCGCTGTTTACTGAACTTTTCCTCTCTGCAGTTTCTAATTGGTTACTCTGTTTCATCTACTTCTCTTCACCCAGGTAACTAGTGATATGATGAGAGAGAATGGCCTCAAGTTGCACCAGGATTGGTTCAGGCTGAATATGAAGAAAGGAGGGGTGAGGCAGTGGCACAGGCTGCCCACGGAGGTGGTGGAGTGACCATCCCTGGAGGTGTTCAACAGCTGTGTAGATGTGGCACTGAGAGAGATGTTTTAGTGGGCATAGTGGGGACGGGCTGACGGCTGGACTAGATCTCAGTGGTCTTCTCCAAACTTAATGATTCCAGAATTCTAAAGGTCACCTATTGGGCATTTCCCTTCGCCTTTTGCTGACAGCAATTTATCACACTGGACGTGTTTGTGTCATACTGCTGCCTTTTCACACATATTCGTGATCATTTCTACTTCCTTGTCCATGCAGACTACAAGCTCCCGACTGCTACAAGCAGCAAACGCCCACACTTTACCTATAAACTTCGCCGCTCCCTCCTTGTACTCCTCCAGGACGTCGTGCAGCTCCGCCCTGCAGCCAGACACAGAGACGCATTAGGTACGCAGAGCGCTGTGGCAGAGGCAGGCGCGGAACCATGCGTCCCGCCGCCGTTACTCACATGGTGGGCAGCGTGAGCTGTGCCACGGCAGGCACGCCGCTGACCTCGCACAGCGTGTCGCGGGTGAGGTGCGGCGCCGTGCCGGTTCGCGTGTACAGCAGGCAGCCGGGCAGCGCCAGAGCGGCCGCCCCGCTCCGGCCCAGCCCCGCCAGCGTGCCCAGCCGCCCGCTCGCCACCCCGCACAGCTTCACCCGCATCCCGAGAACCACAGCCAGCGTAAGAAGGAAGACGCGGGCCCCGCCGCTTCACCCGCTCTCCCCAATCGCCTCCCGCCACGGCATCGGCGAGCGACGGCGGGTAGCTGCCGCGTTGCCATGGCGGCGCCGCGGAGCACTGTGGGCCGCCGGACCGCCATGGCGCTGGCGGGACGGAAGTCGCGGCTCTTCCGTTGGCGACGCCTGGCTGCCCCGACCGGCCCGCAGGTAATGGGCAGCGGGCGTCGCCGCCGGGCGGCCGCCACCGAGCCGGAGCGCGTTAGAGAGGCAGTGGCCAATCAGAGCGGGGAGAGGCGCGGGGACCGCCAGGGGGCGCCATCGCGCCGGGTGGCTGAGGGGCTGCACCAGCTGTTCTAACGGACGCGGCAGGGTCAGTGCTCGAGGGCAGGTGACACGCTTTGTATTTTTATGTCTTTAAGGTTTGTTTTATCTTGTTTCCAGGCCAGGTTTGACTCCAACAGCGCGGAATACTGGATGAAGGTGCAGTAACTCGGCTGCCTTACGCGGGAGCTCACCCATAAGTGGGGTTGCCCCGGCTCCACGCGGAGCTGTGGGTCAGGCAGAGCCGGCTGCTGAGCAGCACTGCACAGCGCAGGTAGAAGTGACACCTGGAGCCCCGCTGCTGCAGCTGTGGCCACCTGATACCGAGGAGGAGTGTGTGAACTCTTCATGGCTGGCACTGGTTGTGACAAAATTTTCAGTGCTGGTTGCAGGGCAGTAACACAGCAAGTCCCTGTTTGACTCCCAGGGGCCGGGTGTTTGCATTCCCCCAACGCATTCTCCAATCGCTGTGATTGGCAGTAATTGCCAAATGAGAGCATATTGCTTAATCATTTCTAAGTTAAGTTAAATTTCTCCAGTCAATCAAGAGCAGCTGGAGAAAAGTGTTTCAAAAGGAATCTTTCTTTTAACAGCCATACTGTCTTGTGTGACAGTCCCACTGATGCTTGTTCTCTCTTGATGAATATACATCAACCCTTAGAAATGTTTGCCTGTCTTTAATTTAAAGAGAGTGGAGCAAGCCTCTGAGTATGCTGTTTCTGAAGCTTTTTCCCTTCAAAAGCCGAGGTACTCACAAGGGCTTTGTGATCCTGCAGTGAGGCTGGAAACTGTGGAACAGCTGCAAGAGCACGATGGGGCCTGTTTGGAAGGTGAGCCATACGCTGCCTAGGATGAACCCCTCTTGATCCAACACTAGGGTCTGGCGTGGACAAGCTGTTACAAAGCTGGAGAACAAGAGAAACAGCTGACAGTAAAGATCAGAGCCTTTCATCTAAGGAAGAAAGGCATAAAAGAATAATTTGGTAGAGTTCAACATAGTTCAGTTAGCATACCTAGAAGAGTGATGAACTCCCCATCTCCTGGAATTTTGAAGTCGAGACAGGGATGAATACTGTCTTTGAAGATCTGGTCAGATACAAGTTACTGGCCGCAGGAAACTGGATGAAATTAGCTGGCATATTTTTGACAGCAGGCCAAATGTGAAAATGGATTGGCCCTCTGTAACTTCCACATCTATGAATAATTGTGTGGGCTTGCTTTAATTCCCATGCAACGTTTTGCTTACTACTTAACTAACTAAACATTCCCTTTGCAATGTCTGCAGCCACAAGTGCTAAGTGACGTTTAAAATTAAAACTGTGGTACATTATAAAATGATTTCCCATCAATAGTGGAAATATATCTGCAGTGTAAAGAGCTGGTAGGGCTCTTGCTTTCCTCCTGTTTCTTTATTGTTTTTTTTTTTTTTTGGTCTCTCTATGTTCATTTTGCTAGGTTTTTTATTTTTTAAAATAGCTACCAACCCCACAGGATTGTTCCAAGCGCAACTGAAAGCCATTTATCTAGAATCTGTTATTAGATTATGTAACAGTGTTACCTACATATATCTCATTTTGCAAAGAAAGGTACAGAAAAAAGTAGAGTGCTGAACTTGTTTATTCTGATTATGAGCTTATATTTCCCAGTCAAAAAATAACTCCTCTGGGTGATAAGCAGTTTTTCTCTCTTCTTTCTCATATCAGATATACTTCCTTGTTCCTGAGCTGGAACAATAGGGTTATAAGAGAAAACAAAAGTGATTAGAAGGACAGTAAATATGGGATTTATTTCTTCTTAAAAAACAAAAAAAACCATTTTTTTTTTTTAAGAAAGTCTTAAAAAGCTTTTATGCCTTTGAAAGAGAAGGGTTTGCTTGGAATATCACCATTTTGAGTTAGAACTAGAGATTTAGAGCATCTGCTTCCTCCTTTTATTCTCCTGGTACAGGTGTGACTTGCACTGCAGCAGCTGATGAGATTCCTGCCCTTTGCCCATCCTCACCGCATGGATGGTTCCACTAATGCAGCTGCTCGTGATGCCTGGTGGTTTACTGTGTTCTGCTTCAGGAACCCATGCAGTGAGAACAGGTGGCTTGCTGAGGCAGCACTCACATTAACTATCCTTGCTTTGACTAGGAGTTCTGAAAAAAGGATGTTTTACATTTTGCTTCCACAAGTGTGGATATGTAAATAAAGTCTGCAGACGAGCTTTATACCCAGTTGTGTATTTGGCATCTCACTGAGGAGCAGCAAATCCATCATGGATGCATCCCTGTAGTTAAGTTGCAGTCTCCTGAGTAAAGACAGTCCCTGCTGAAGCTTGCCACGTGACAGATTTTTAATCTAGACTTAACAGACGTTACTAGAGCTGTGGTATTTGCAAAGGTTAACCTGTACACTTGGAGCAAATATTTGTCTCAACAGTGATTCTTTTTGTATTTAACATATGACAACATTGGCTGTACACATGGAAAAAATCTTAAGTGCCTGCAAGTGCAGTGGTGAAACACTGTAAAGCTGTCGGAGTTATGAATTACTTTGTGTGCATTCTCTCTCCTTGATAAATGGTATTATGATCACTGGGGTGATTTAGATGTCCAAAGAATCTTGTAGGAAAAAATGAGGCGCGAAAAAATTCATCTGTGATACATGTGACAGGGAAGAAGTTTGCCACCGTCCTATTCTTTTATAGATCAAGAACACGAGAACAGAATTATTAGTCCTATTCCATTTTCTGTTGTAGATCAGCTTCTGGTCATTTTAGAATGTTTCCCCAGCACGTGATAGAACTGTCCCAGAGAAAGAGTTTTGCTAGTTTGCACTTACCTGTATATTTTTAAAGTCATCAATCTCTTTCTTCGTGATAGCCCGAGAGCTGCTCAGTAACTGGACTAAGTCCAAACTGCAACTGCAGCTGACAAGTGATGGAGAAGCGGAAGTTGGCTCTGTCCCGGAAAATCCTACAGCCCTTCTGAAGCATGAGCGGTTTGATGGTGAGAGCACAGCAAAACAGCTCTTGGCTCATTTGTAGAGGATGTACTGGGGAAGGGAGATGGGCCTCATGGCTTTCAGACTGACAGGTGCAAGTCACATTATAGGTGAAAATTTTTCTCTCCCAGCTCTTAAAGCAGCTGGCCTTAGGGCTGCCCAAATGTACCTCATAAACATGTGATGTAAAAGAGAAATTGTATTTCTGTTGTTTGTGGGTATGTTCAAGGCCTATCAGATTTATACAGCAATTTGAGATGCTTGGAGGCAAGGCAGTAAAAAAAATGGACAAAATGTTGTTATTGCTCTGGTGCCTTCAGTGGAATACACTAGATTAATCCTCGTTGGGGATACATGGAGTGCAGTCAGTGTGTCTGTTTTCATCAGAAATGCATTCACAGTCTGGGAAAAGTGATCCCTTTAATTATATTAGGCTTTGTAATCTGATGCAGGGATTTATTCATTTCAGACTAGCTTGAGATAATCATCTGAATTCCTCATTTCAGACTTGTACAGCTATCTGGAACATGAATTGGAAAGTTCTTCTGTCCAAGAGTACCTACAGCATCTTTTGCAGAGCGAAGTTGTGAACTGTGGGATAGTGGAAAACCTTAGACTTGAAGACATCAAGGGAAAACAAAAACCTGCAGATCCACGAATAACCATGGAGCTCAGACACAAGCAGGTGTGCACGCAAAGCAGCACAGTTAAAAGGAATAAGACTGAAGATTATAGGATTAGAGTAAACGCTCAGTGACACTTGTTAGGTAGTCTCTCCCAGACCACAGAAATCCCTGACTTGGAGGCAAATACACTACAATACTCTTCCAGGATTTAGCTGAAAAGTTACTGTGCTTCAGCTTGCATGTTAGCCATTCACAGTAGCATGCATGGTCAGCTTTCACTGTTCAGGTGAACTTTCACTATTTCATCTATTCAGGTTTTCCTCCTTTCTGAAGACTGACAGGAGAAGCCAACATGGCTCTCACTTCTGAGTATGCTCCCATCAAGTAATGCTGGTTTAACCCCACTCTCTTGAACTGAGTTTTTTGGTGCTCTGAAAACAACCAGTTCAATCACTGCCTGCTACAGATAGGGTTGCATGCTTCCCACCCTGTTAATTTGCACTGAAGCTCAAATTCTTGAGGCCTTTTCACCTGTTTTGATTTTTGCCAATTTCCTCCTTCCCAGGTAAAAGAAAATCGACTGAGGCGTCAGAAGGCATTAGAGCTTCAGAGACAAGAAAAGGCTCTGAGGAAAGCCATTCTTTGTGAGGCCAAGCTTCAAATACAGGAGGAGGACAGAAGGAAGGCCCTGAAAGCAAAAAAGGAGGAGGAGGAGATCCGGAAGGAAATGGTGAAGCTACGAAAGGAAATGGCTGAGAAGAGGCAAACTATGGCAGAAGCATGGAGAATGTAAGAGAGAGGGGAGGGAGGGAAGGAGGGGGGGCATAGAAAGCACCATATGGAAGAGCAACTCTTTTTAGCTTCTTCAGGTAAATGTAAGAGAAGTGGTGGTCCCAAAGGAAACATTTCCTATTGCTCTGTCTTCAAACACTCCCCACACCTTTTATCCCTCTGTTACTTCAGTGGCAGAATTTATCATTAGAGAGAAGATGGGCTAAAGATGTTGTTAGACTCCCTCCAGCCATTACCATTATGTAGACTTAAGCACAAAGCAGGAGTGTGTTTGCAATACCATGCATTCTCTCCATCAATTCCACCACAGCCATAGCCAGCCTTATTAGTGTTTGATACAGCATGAAACCAGTATACTGAAGTAAATGAATGAAATGCTGGCCTACCTAGAATAGTCTATGTTGAAAGCCTATCGCTTAATAGACCTCTTCTCCTATAAGAGTATAAATCACATTCTTGGCTAAGAATTCTACAGAGAGATGTTCTTTGCTTCTGCTGAGCTTGGATTGCCACAGAGATGTGACCTGTAGAGATGCCATTTATTTACTCAGGCAGCCCTAACATCCTAATTCTTCTCTTACAGTTCCATTTTTGAGATCTTTTTAGTTTCTTCTTTGTGTTTTATTTTGGAAATGCTCCAGACTGCATAATCATTGAGATCCCAAACCTTGACTGGAGCTGTTCTCTAAGAAGACTGAGTTAAATAGTCAGCAGCTTTCTAAGCACTATTGGTCACTCTCTTCAATGATCAGATTGGCAAAAAGTGGAGTAAGACCTGTACTATAGTATTTTCTTCATTGTATTAGATCTTGATGTTTTCTCACTTCACAGGGAACAGAAAAGGCAAGAAAAAAGCCAGAAACTGTCAATGCAGGAGGTATCTATTAATGTGTCACCACCCATGGACCTGAAGAAAGAAGAGCAAGGAAAGGAGAAACAGAGGAGGGTTCAGGAGCTGCTGAGCAGAATTCACACCAATAAACAGAGAGTAAGCATCACCATCCTTTTATCTAAGGCTCTGAACTACCTGCCTTCAGCTACTGTTTGCAAAATTGAAATAAAAAGTCCTGGTTATCGAATCTCTTTTTACTTTTTCCAAGTTCTGCTTGTGATATCAGCAAAGTAGAAAACCAGGGCAAGAAGTAAGACTAGGAGCAAGAAATCTTAATCCCCCATACCCACGGCATCTGGCTCTCCAGTGTACCCTGTGGGAGATTTTGCTTAAAATTGTGGAAAAGATGTCACATCCAGAACAGCTGCAGGAAGGAAGTAAAAGGAGGGGGAGTAGTGGTGCAAAAGGGTATGAGAAGATACTTTAAAGATTGCCTTGAAAACCCTAGTAGAGGAACAGGGCATAGGAAAGAGAAGTACTGAGGGTTTAGGCTGACTTGAGCTGTGTCTCCAAGAGTTGAAGCATGCCACCGTATCTACAGTAATGGCTTCTTTGAGAATCCACTCCCACTAGGTGTAGTAGGATATTCTGCAATATTGCAGCAGCTTGGGACAATCATGCAGACTTCAGTAATCCCTAGTAGGAAGCTATTTCTTTTACCCTTGCTGTTAATTGACTGTTAATCCCCTATTTTCAAAAATATCTCAAAACTGAAAGGAAATAGAAACACAAGTCTCCCAGAATCCTGAACCCACCAACCTGTTACTGAGAGATTAGAGAAACTGACTGGATGGAAAGCCATAGTAACTCACTTCATCGGTAGCTAAACTGCAGGAGTGCTTTCCATCTCAAATCAACTACACTGTCTTAGCAAGATAGGTATATAAATGTGGGGATTTCCAACATTCTGCTTTATATTTCTCAATGTCATCATCCTGAGAGCTTATAAAAAAGGAAGAGGGATGCACTTGCTCACTTCTGATACTGCAGCCAGCTGTGGGTTAAACATCTACTTGTATCACATCCTTGCAATTAAAGAGATATTTCTGTACTGAATAATCTTATATGGATAGTTTCAGCAAAAGAAATAAACTTCCCATGTTCAGGTATGAATGCCATCCATCACGAAACATTCTTAATTAAAAGAGCAGTCATAATTAACATCTACTTATCTATTTCCCCCCCCCCACAATTGAAGAATCCCATAGCTTTTACAGTGATTATCCCCCAGCTTACTTCATCTACCCATGCACCACCTCCAAGCTTGGCTGCTGTTTAGCAGTACACAGCCTCTTTCCAGCACAGTTGAAGTTGTGAAGATAAGCCTAAATGAAACTGCAGAACAATTTAGAGCTGGCATAAAGTGAAAAGCCACTGTTTAGCTGAGCTAAGCAATAGCAATTCTGATTATTTTCTTACAGCAGAAAGAAATAGCTAATGCATTGACATTTTGTCCTTTTTCTAAGTCTCCATTTGGAGATTTCAGTGACCGAGAAGAATGCAATTAATACAAGGCATTATCACAAAAGGGGAACAGCTGAGTCCTGTGACTTGACCCATTTGAAGGATCAAAATGAGCAGTGTCTGCAGTGGCAGGGCTAGAATTATGGAGAGATTAGATAGCAAATTGCTGTTCTGTACAATGTAAATCACTCCCAGAGGCAGCGAGTCTAATTACACAACAGAGGAATGGTTTGGCTTCCTACTGGAACAAAGGTGAGCTTAGGTCATGTTATAAATCTACTAGGAAGTATCTTGATTTTTGTCTAAGTTAAGTTTAAAAAAAAAAAAAAAAATCAACAAATATATCCATGGACTAGTTGCTAACTGTTTTCAGATACACCCTTGCCCAAAGAATCTTTGGCATTTTCTAAATATTTAAACATCTTTCTTGTCTCTAGAAATTGTTTCCATATTCCTTACTCATTTTATTCCTTTACATTTTGTGAACCGAGAGCATTTCACTCAAAAGCATTGACCCCCATGATATTTTTAGTCCACTTTTTGCATTAGACTACATTTGTTCTGCATTATTTATTTTTACCCTCAAGGTAGTTGTAGGAAGTGGGAATTCTAAAAAGAATCTTAAAAGCAAAGTCAGATAAGGAGAATGATAGAAAGAATTGGCATTTGTGTTGGTCAGTATCTTGCTCATTGTTTTTTTTTATACTCTCCCATGCAGTGCATGCAGCGACATTTCTCTGCTTGGTTCAAACTCATTCTGGAGCACAGAATTAAAATGGAGAAAGCCAGAGCTCTTGCAGACTGGAAATGCCAACAGAAGGTCCTGCGAGCATGGAGAAACTACACATGGGCCCAGAAAGTAGAGCAGGAGACACAGCAATTAGAAGTTCATCTGCAAGATCAAAACAGGTAGTGACCTTACACTAAAATTCCTCCTACTGCAAGTACTCCAGGTGGTGATCAGAGGGTTGTTAGGCAACAGGACAAAAAGAGTAGCTTGTTGAGAAAACTGCTACATTGCCTACAGTCTTCTAGAGGCCCTGTGGCACAGACGCAAAGGAAAGCAGGGAAAAAAAAGAGCTTTTGCACTGTTCAACAAGTCTGCAACTCTCTCTAGGTATCTTTCCTGGAAATCTCACTCTGGCTGGCTCTGGGCCCCAGCTAATATTAAAACTATATTAATCAGGAATAAATATGGCTTATCTCCTACTTCAGTGGTATTACAGTCAAAATCATTTTGCCCAGTACCTTTCATTAAAGAGGCCGCTGGATGAATTCCCTGTCAGCAGGGGAAAATTCTGTTCTTGCAGAGGCTCTGGGAGGCTGTGTCGCAAGGCACTGGCGCTTCCCCCTCTCTGCAGCTGGCAGGAAAACAGAATGCCTCTTTAGCACCTATTCTGCTGCCCAAGGATGACAGGAAAATGCAAAATGCCAAGGAGGAAGGTTTACTTCAAAGTAATGGGCATCACCTCTGCCCTCCCATTCCTCCTTGGAGAAACAGCACAGCTTTGGAAGGCCTCCAGAGTTAAATAACAAAAAGACTTGGGAGCCTGATGCCACGGCCTGGCCTGCTGTACTCGATACGGGCTTTGCAGATGCCTCACTCCTATCATAACACAAACACGTTATCATTCAGGAAAAACCAACTGTCGGCAGAGCATAACCAGCGGCGGCTTTTGCGCTGCTGCTTTCTGGCATGGCAGCACTGGAGCCAAACAGAGGCAGACAAGCGAGAGCTGCAGCTCAAGAGAGAGGAGACGAAGAGGAAGATGGCAAGGCTGCTGGAGGCAGTGTCACTGGGGAAGAGTGGCTTCAACAGAACACTGGAGGTTAGCAAGTCTGAGATAGCAAAAGTAAACTAGCATCAAGTTCTGCAGCAAGACGAGGTAAAGTCTTGTATGTAATTTTGTCTACTGGCGTTCCAGTACATTCACAAAGTACTTCTGTGCAATCTGAAATAAAAAGCACACTGTTCCAGAGGAAGGCTTCTTGTCCAGGGTTACCTCCCAGTACCTACCTACAACTGTTCAGGAGGGAAGCTGTTAAAGAGCAGAGGCAACTGTGAAGGACAGTGGATGAGTTTTAAAAATAACTAATTTATCATGCTGCCAGAGAACAACCCTTCATGTACTGTGAGTCGCAGTCCCACCCCCAGACCGCTTTTGCTGAGAGATTAGTTACATCTTTAATGCCTGCTTAGACTGAAAAAGAATAACACTTGACTGCATGACAAGAGATTTCTGTCATGTCAGTACAGCGCTCTGGTTTTTCAGAAGCGTGGGGAAAAAAAGGTGTTGGTGGGTATCTAAGGGTAATGCACATCACAAGGAGATGGGAGAATCAGAAGTTGCTTCCTTAAATTTCTCTTTTGTTGGGTCAGAGCCTGCCTTTCCTTTCTGTCTGTAAAATCTACAGAGCAGGACCCAGTATGAAAGCTGACACATTCACACATTTTACAAGTCAAGCTTTTCATTTGCTTGAGCGTCAGTGAAATTTGATTTTCTGTTGTGTTTATATTATCAGAGTTGGTCAGTACTTACCTTTAGATGCTTGCATAAAGGTTGTACTGGAAGGATGGGACCAAATTTGGAGTTTGACCTAGAAATCAGTAAGCAAATCAGATATCTCATGCCTCTTCTGAATAAAAACAGGTGCCAGAGGCACAGCCTGATTCCCCACCATGCACCAGTTTCATGGTAATATTTGATCATATCTGGAGAAGAGGCAAGAGGTAGCTGCCCTTTGTAGATTCTTCTCCCATCTGAAAGGGAGCTGTCAAGTAGATCAGCCTTGTAAATCACTTGTATTTCATTTTCAACAACTGTTTTGCCTCAGTCTGAGCACTGAAAAGGGACAGCAGAATCCAAAAGGGAGTGTGGTAACTGAGAGATGAGCTAACCCCCGAGAAATCAGTTGTCCCACGCTGTGCTCCCTAACAAAATAGAGATATATTCCTGCCAGAGCTCTTGCCTGATCGGGGTTTCCTCCTCACAGAGAAATGGCATGCAGCTTCTTAAAATAGTTTTTCCCCAACATCCTCCCATTTTGTGCATAACCAGGCCCCTCTGCCCTGGCTAGGAACTAAGGATTGCATAGCTGAAATTGTTCTACTTCTCAGGAATCTTGCTAGATTTTCATTAAAGCAATACTGTGCATCACGGGCAGAAGAAAGCTTGCTTTTAATTAATGCCAAATGTTCCTTCTTGTTTTTTCTTCCCACTCCCCCAGCCAACTAAAATATGCCTCATACAGGAAGAACCTGACCAGACCAGAGACCACTCTTGTGAGGATGCTGCTCACACATCTCCTTCTTATAGAAAACCCAAGTTTGCCTGGCAGATCACCCTAAAACATGCAGCCCTGGGTGTCCAGGACCAGGTTATGTACAGGAATGAAGTAGCTGGTCTTCCCAAGCAGTTTCAAGCACCCAGCCCAAAGACAGCTCCTGCTTATGGTAGCTGTTTTGAGCACCGTCACACCTTCCAACAACATCTGATTGAGGAGCAGAAGCAGCAGCTTCAGAAACAGCAAGAGCTGATCCTTGAACTGCAAGAAAATCAGAGGCTGAGCAGAGCAAAAGAAGAGGCAGTGCAAGCCACAGCTGCAACCCAGGCACTTGACTCTGCTTCACAAACCAGGGAGAAAAAACTGAAGAGCAGAAAACAATCCAGATGCCAGAATACAACCGCTTTGAGGTACAGGTCCTAGATAAAGCAGGCTCAATTAGTCATCATGTCTCATTCATACTCAAGTAGAAACACAAATTGACAGGAATATTTCCATCATGTTAGTGCTATCTGCTGTTCCTCTTAGCAGTGACAGCCTGAAGCAGTATCAGTCTGGCCACAGTTCTCCATCCTCTGTTTATGCAATTGCTTGACAGCACATGAACTATACAGGGTCTACTTAGAAACAGCAACACTAGTGTTACACATAGTAGCAGCATGGATTTATTTAGTTAGGAGAGATTGTCATACTCAGTATTTCAGAACACGCAACAGCTCTGGGTACTCATCTCTTCTGTAAGAATGCATCGTTAATCACATTTTGGGCAGAAGAAAGGTATATAGGGATAATGAAAATGCAGCACAGTGGAGAATAGAAACTGTAAGGCCTGTTCCTCAGTCATAGGTGGTAGCCTTGAGACAACATTTGACCATATTAATTGATCAATTTCTTTACTCTTCCTCTTCATAGTCTACCTGTTTCTCGTGAGCCAGAGAACACAAAGGCAGCGACACAAGGCAAGAGGCCCTCCAGCCAGCCAACCTCAGCTCATCCCATAGTGAAAGGTATTTTTCTAGGCAGCAAAGACCACTGTAGGCTACATTTTTCAAAAACTCATGTAAGCCTGTGTTTATTTACCTCAACCTTGCTGGTTGAGAACAGTATGCAAGTAAAACTCAACACTATTTTCTAGCCTGACCAGCTCTGGGAGAGAGTAAGCTGTTTTCATGGCTAAGTCAGGCATCTGTAGAACGTAGGCTATTGCAAACCCTTGCTCAGTATGCTGTAGCAGCTGTTATCTAACACCTGAGTCTTGTCAGACTAGAAACAATCACTTGAAAGAAGTTCTACAAGTTATTTTGCTATCATTCCCTTTACAGCACATTCAAGTAACACTTAAGCTAACTGCTCATTTTAACTCAACTATGACAAAAGTATTAAGAATTTCCAGGGAAATTAAGTACCTACCTAAGATTTTGAGAGACAACATTGGGCTGGAGAAGAAGCACCAGATGCCTGTCTTCTGTGAGTTATCTCCCCATCTCTGGCCATACTGGAACAGCATGCACACGTTAAACATGCAACATGGCCTTTCATACAGTATATTAAGATCAGGTTCTGCTATATCCTTAACTTGTGTTTTTCCATATTAACTCAGGGGTGGTCACAGTCTGCAGGAAAGCTAGTCTGGTATGTGATGTTTCAACAGTCTTGAGAATCTCCAGAGCAATTTTGGCTACGATGGCTAGGCATTAATAGATACCTTTCATTACAACTGACTGTGTTCAGTTCCCATGCTTCTTAGTGCAAGCCATCACTGATTTCTTTGAGCTCTGTACAGCTTGAGGGCAGTAAGAGTATTTCCAAAGCACTCAAGTGCTTTTCTTTAGAGATCCCTAAATAGTTAGGGGCAAAGTCATCACTAGGTATTTTCCCTTGGCAGAGAAACCTGGCACAGCTGATAGGAAAAAATAACTTGAGGCAACCTGTTGTTGTCCAAACAATTATGGACTGCTCCAGCCTATGCTTTGTTTGTGACTGCAAGGGAAGTGAGCACAGGTTCTAAGCTCCAATGCATGTTCTGTGATGTCATGTTAGACTAATCACTGATAGCTGCAACACTGCTGCACTGCAACTTACCTTCCAGAAGAATTAAGCAGTAGTTCTCACACTAACAGGACTGAGTACCTGTGTGTCACTATGGCAGAGACACTTTCTATAATGCAGTCACTCTTTAAATAAGCAATTGGAGTTTCCTGGAGACCTTGTTGTGACTGCTGCTAAATAGGTTCCTTGATCTTTGGCACCCAATCAGGAAATACTGGGATGAAACTTCTGAATCCAGCTGCTTTCATAATCCAGCCTCATACCTGTGACTGTCAACCAAGGAAGGTGGAGTGACACTTAAACTGGAGCAGTCCTGAGTCTTATACAGATTTGTGGGTTCCTTTTTCCTGACGCTGACAGCTTTAAGGGGCAGCTGAAATCAAGTTCCTTAGTGCTGGCATTGCCAGGTCAAGAGGAGACCTGGCAACAGAGAGGTCATCCTCTATGTTCACCAAACTTGTACCATTACATATAGCTCATTTGTGTTATGTCCTCTTGTTTCTGTTTCTGTAGCTATGGAGGAGAGAGCAATTCAGCGGGCAGAACGGAGGAGGAAACTAGAAGAAGCTAAACAACAAAGAGAAGAGGAAAAACTGGTATGGACAGTGGGAAAAATGAAAAACTTTCATACTATTCCAGTGACAAGAAATGCTGTTCTAACCTCAAAAACCCAGGGACCAAGAAAAAGCCCTTTAGTATCTAAATAGAGTTTTACAGCTTGTCAGAAAGCAGATGTCCAGCATAAATTAAAAAAAAAAAAAACAAAAACAGAGTTCCTGCTACACTTGTGTCCAGGGAACTGACTAGCCTTTCCATATCACATATCACTTTGTGTTGATGCAGCTGCAATTCTAGAAGCAGTCTCCCTCGCCACCTTTCAGCACTTTTTCACACCTACCTTGTAACCTTAACTGTCCTTGCCAAGGATGGGAAGAGTGGAAGTTCATGCAAGGATCCACTTGATTGGACCTGGTAAACGATGGGTGTTCCTTTTCCCTGCTTTTCCTTTCTGGTCACATGCAGTTTGAAGACATGCAGTCTAACCTAGTAAAAATCCTGCACCTTGGTTTCTAGCAAATCTTTGCTGAAAAGAGAAGATACTGATCATGTTTGCATAGTTAATATAGAAATTCCATGATACACATCTAACAGAGAAGCCTTCTTAGCTTCAAGGCATTAATTAAATCTGTTACTGAGAGCATTAATACTAATTTGCATTAGGAATAGAAAGCTAAGAACCAGGGTCCTAAAACAACCAGTGTTTCTTTCTTCTCCAAGCAAGAAGGATGCACATGCATACCTGGAAACTTAAGCAAGCCTTAGAGAACGCTTTAACCATAGGGTGGGCAGACAAGCTTTAGGTTAGGTTTCTTCAGCTACTGCTGTTGTGATCATAGAGATTAGAGGAAGCACAGTCACTGCAATCATGCGTGATGGTGTGGGTTTTAGATCTTTGGTGCATATGCCGAGAGCAAGAGCTTTGTGGAAAGAAAGCAGGTTGAGACTGACAAGGGTCATAGGTGAATATTAACCTAGGGCAAAGAAAGATGGCCACATACAGGTAGTAGAAAGAACAGTCCCTCCTTCCTCTCTCTTCCACGCAGTTCTTTGTCCAGCATGCATCATGTCTAGTATGTGACAAAGTCTGCTTCCTTCTGGAGTTTCAGATACTAGTCAGTACTAGAAGAATACTGCCTGTCTAGGAGAAGTTTAGAGGCCTGCGTTCTCCAAAAAGGTCACATACACTGAACTAAGTTGTGTCTATTTTATGCGTTCCAAGGCCCAGCTGAAGGCTGAAGAGGAAGCACGTCAGAGGAAGGAGGCTGAGGAGAAGGAAGCTCAGCAAGAAAAAAGACGGGAGGAGAAGAGGCAGCAGAAGCTGGTGATCAAACATGTCATCTGTCCCCCCAACTTCAGAAAGGATAGGGAAGAAGAGCCATTAATCACTTGCACTCAGTCAGCGGCCAGTGGTGTGAACTAAAGATCTTTGTTAGTAGAGAAGCATTCCACAGCACCAAATGTATCAACTCACCACTGTCTCTCTTTCTAGCAACTTAAGAAGGGCCGTTGGCCAAATGCATGAGGTATATACCGTCCCCATCTCAGCAGCCAGACTAGAGGTCCCACGTGGTGAACATCCAGTGCTGAGCTATGGCCACGTAACCCCCAAAGAGGGGATGTGTTTGGGCTATTCTCAGGCTGCTCCTTCCAATTGTAGGCTCCTCCAGCAACACAATAATACCAGTTGCAAATGCACAATTTAGAAGTAAACAAGCCTGACAGATGCATCAAGGGCAACCTTCCATCCAAAGAATGAGAAGCATCCCCTCCTTGGAGCTAGCAATATCCAGCAGCCTAGGAATAGCCACACATCAATCTTGTTACTTACAAAAGAGCTGCCCTAGTAACCCAAACAGCACCACACTTGAAATCTCACAGGAATCCAGTCTATAAATACTGTTCTACTTGGACCGTTTTAGAACGTTTGACCTTTAACTCAGTGTCTCAACCAAAAGTAATACTGTACAGTTATGTAATACCCACATACCTTCCCTATTCTTCTGTGTTTAAGCTAGATTAAGTGATGGATTCCTTGGATAAAACAATCATTTTTGTACAGGTTTTCAGTTTAGTTTCATAAACACAGAAAGCTACCCTTTGAGCTCACCAAAGCACCCCTCTTCACACTGATGAGGGCCCAGAGGAAGGAGGTTGTTACATCAGAGCTCCTGGCAGCCACAGATTGTATGGAGTGTTACTCTAACACCAGACTGCAGTGCTGAGGGAAGGCCCTGTGTTCACATACGGCCCAAGGAAATGTCTAGATATATCATTTTCTTCCATGAGGATTTTCAAGACAGCTTGCTTTTTTCTACTGGTTCATGTCTAGTTTGCACTGCTAAAGATAATGCAGACTCTTACATCCTGTCAGGAACTCCAGCTCCAACACAACAACCTTAATGTTCATTTCATCCAGACTGAATTAAAACTACTACTCTTCATATTGTAGAAAGAGCTGGAGAAGCAGAGAAGGCTGGAGAAAGAGCAGCAGCTCCAGAAAAAGGCCAGAGATCACTATGAGAAGGCCCTACTAAAACTGGGAATGGTGCCATGGAAGAAGCTAAAGGAGCAGGCCAAGGAAAACCTGATGGTAAGCGCTGTGGATAAAGGAAAGGTCTGGTGCCATGGGAGGAGGGGAAAAAGAATGGATGTATTAGAAACCTTAATGGGCTTTTAGGGCAAAGCAAAAATTCTTGCACACCCTGCCATACAATGGGGCTTTAAATGAACTCAGATGACAGTAATCATGAAAGGTCATCACACTTGTGGGTTTTTTATATTCTCATTTATAGCTGGTTAAACAGGAGCCAAGAGGACAGAGAAAAGAATGAATCTCAATCTAATGAGAAGTCATCTTTTGCTAGCTTACAATTGCCTGCAGTATTAACTGCCACTTGACTCAATGCCAGTAACACAGTTTAGTTTAGCCCCAAAAAATAATAAAGCCAAAAAAAAAAAATTGAAGTTATATGATTCGAGCCTGTCAGTTCTTTTGCACCACAGATCACAGCAAAGCTAGTTAGTAAGATACTGCAAAGCTGTTGTATTTAGTTAATGCCAGCCCATCACTAGGAGTTTCATTCTCCCTGGAGACAGTGCTGGCATAGTATGGGGCACTGCTAGAGGTAAGACACGAGTGATAATCCAAGTGACCAAAAGTCACCTGTTTTAGTCTTGCCACACCTTCAGTGCAGAATAACTAGTAGCTTCTGAGACCCTGACACATACATCTTGATAACAAAACATTTCTGTATGTGACTGAGTTGGCATGCCTTATCTATCAGTGGTAGACTAATAACACTCAACTGTATCCTGAAGATTTAGCCAAAGCCCAGGGCTAAACTGGCAAGCTTCCATTTTATGTCACAGGAGCTACTTATATTCAACCCAATTCACATAGGTATCCAGCTGGGAAGAAGCAGAGGGATAGCAGATGCTCTGAAAGTCCATCCTGCTGTTCAGCCTTAAGGATTGGGTTAGACTAAACTGCTAGGCCATGCCTCTGCTCCACAACAGGTCAAACTGTGTATCAGATTCGAAAGGATTTTGTCTAGGAAAGACTCAGCATTCCCTGCTTTTGGGAACTTGTAGTGCAAGTTGTTCCAGTTGTCAGACAACTGCATTTTAGGGGTCCCCAGGAGCTGGGGTAATATACTATTGTATTTGGTTTTCAGGACACACACACTAGTCCAAGTAACCAGCTGCCTTTTCTGTTGCCTTTGTTCAGGTGGCCCAAAGGCACCACTGCTTGAGTCTGCAGAGGAAATGCCTGATGTGTTGGTTCCAGCACACCCAGGAGAGACTCATGGAGAAAATGTCTCAGGCTGAAGAATTCTTCTCCCACACATTGATCAGATGGTGCTTCAGGAACTGGCTAAAGGTTTGCCTACTCCACAACGGAGAAACAACACCAAGGGAGCCTGCTGCTGCCATGCTTTCCCATCATCACAGCACTTCTTTATGCACCTGCAGCCCAGCTTTTGCTGAGTTATGCTGTCCTTGTTCCAGCACCACCATTCCCTTCCTCAGGGACCTTTCAGCTCTCCACTCCCCATCATTCTCTTCGGTTTAGGACACTCCTGCACTCCCCACATCCACTTTTACACACTCTATGCTTGTTTCCTGCTGATTTTCATCCAACTCCTGTTCCTGTTACCCTTCACAGCCACTGTCTCAGTGCTGCTCTGTATGTGCTTATTGGGATGGGGAATTGGGAAGAAGCTGGCATTCTTACCTCCTTCAGTCTTCCTTCCCCAGTACAAAGATTACCTCTCCACTCTGGAGGAGAAAGCGAGTACTCTCCATGCAGTCTGCGTCAAGAGGAAGTATTTCTGGGCATGGTTTGATCTGCTCATGGAGGAAAAAAGCACCTTAAGGGAGAAGCTGAAGATTGCTACTGAACACTGTAACAAGTAAGCATATTCCCTTGCCAGCAGTTTTTTTATACACAGGTTTAATTCTACCCCATACAATATTTTAGAGACTCTGCTTTTGATGGGGCAATGATGTTGTCCCCAAGATTACGTGAAGTGGATTATATACTGCTGGTATTTTGTTTCTGTGATATGAACAGACAACATCAGCAGAGATTTATGGTTAAAAAAAAAAGTCCCTACAGCCAGAAAAGGAAGTTTAGTCATATCCTTTGCAGGACTTTTAAACCTGCTGGAAGAAAATAGAGTCAAAGCAGTTAAGTGGCTGAAACTTTCTAAGCTAATTAGCAGATCAGGCCATGCAACTTCCGCTAAACGCAGAAAATCTCTAAGTATGGTTATATGAAGCAATGATCGTGCAGGAATTACACTGTATTGTTTTGTCCACAGTGAATGATTTGGTTTACAAATCCAGAGTTGATTAACTAGAAACCCTACTTAGGGAATCTTTCTGTTTCTGCCATCATCAGCCTGATTTGACAGGAAAAAACACAGCAAACAGTTCACAATTGGAGCTAGATGCACAATTGGAGCTAGATGCAGCCATTTCACTCATTGTCCCTGCATCAACTGTGCATTTTATCTGGAAGAAAAGAACTACTGTCAAAGTTCAGCAGAAAACAGAAACATGCTCACCTACCTGACCATGAATGTATGTCAGCCACAC
Source organism: Pavo muticus (assembly GCA_016647715.1). Taxonomy (NCBI): domain Eukaryota; kingdom Metazoa; phylum Chordata; class Aves; order Galliformes; family Phasianidae; genus Pavo; species Pavo muticus. Next base: position 673,850 of record JACDJE010000362.1, read on the forward strand.
ACAGTCACCGACAGGGATGTGCCTGTGTACACCTCAAACAGGATCTGCCAGGATCACCTCTTACATAATATAGTGAAGCTGTTCTAACTTGCTAAGTCAGTAGGGCCAGAACAAGGCATGGTTTAACCCAACAAACCAGCAAACTGGAAGAGTCAGGGAGAATTCAGATGCAGGAAGAGACTGGATTCATTCTACAGTGTGACCTGCGTTAGGAACAGTCACGTGGTTTGCCTCATTACCTCTCCTTCCAGTGGCTGGCAACAGGCAGTTCAGAACTCAGCAGTGAGCTGTTCCTTAAAAGGGATGGTTGCTCCCCATAGACCACATGGGAACCCAGAGCAAAGTACCTTGATGGGGTGCTTAAACTCAGACAAGAAAAGGAGTCCAGCTGTCTGTGTTCTCACATAGTTGATCTGGACTGAACAAACCCATATTTTCCATTCATGCTTCTCCTGAATAAGTTGTTTTCAGAGACCCTGTTTATTCTTATTCTTTAAGAAACATCTTTTGTCTTCAGAGTGCTGAGCACACACAGGCTAATGAATCTTGTCTGAGGGAAGAGCAAAATCCTTGCGGGAGAGGGATGGAGAAAAACAATGTGTTATTTTTCCCTGGGATGATTGACATATTAATGAAATGGTGTACATACACACGTTCAAGGTGTCAGTTCTAACTAGCTGCAGAAAGGTTGAATCCCACAGGTATTTCAGGGGAATTTCCCCTCAAATAGAAGCCCTCTTTTATCTGGTGCACTAAGCACACATCTAGGGACTCTGTTCTTTACGTCCCTAATTTCTTTCAGGAGACTTATGCTTGATGCGTTCGAAGCTTGGAGGCAGTACCCACTACTGATGAAAAAGGAAAGAGAGAGAGAGGAAAGGAGGAACCAGCTACGAAGGAAAGTAGCCGAAATTCTTCCTGACTTCCAAACATGACAGAAGAAACTGAAAGGAGACTGAGAAAATGGACAAAAGGTCTGATTCTGTTCAGTGTTATCTTTCTTCCAGCTGAAACAAATTCAAGATGAAGCTCTGTTCAGTGCAAATGGTAGTCTTACAGCCAAAGCAAGTTCCCGGGGGCTACTGCTGGTCAGACCAAACCAAGTGTATATAGAACCTAGTTTGATGATTTTACTTTGGACTTGAGGGAGAGTTCTTCCCCATGACCTCCTCCCAGCATGAAGTCTCCATAGGGATTTATGGGCTGGCAGCAGTAAGGCCTAGGTAACCACAGCATTTCAGGCCAAGACCATTTCTGCACGCAAAAGCCGTAGTCCTGACACTAATCCACCCCCATCTCAGGAAGTGCAGAACTGAGATGTACCTATTAAGCAGAAACCTGCTGCTTTTCTGTTGCTAGTCCTCCACAGAATGACAAATTGACCAGAGAGTAAACAGACTTGACTGTCAGCTGATCCTTGCTAACCACTGCTGTGAACCTGGCCACACAAAGAACAGATTTTAGCTAATTGTGCCAGGGAAGTTTGGATGGGAGGAGAGAAGAGAAAGCTGTTTATGCAAATCCTATTTACTAACAGACCGGGTCACAGCATCGCATATGGATAGTCTAAAACCTGGACTCTTACAGTGACTGTCTAGTTTGTAGCGCTGTGAAATTCAGAGGCATGGTGCTTTGATTTTGGTGACAAATGGTAATTCCAGGTTTATGAACCTCTTATTGTAGAATAGCTTAGGTTAGAGGGGATCTTAAAGATCATCTAGTTCCAACTCCCTGCCAACCATCAGATCTGGCTGCCCAGGATCCTAGCCAGCCTGGCCTTGAATGCCTCCAGAGATGGGGCATCCACACCCTCTCTGGGTAGCCTGTGTCAGTACATCATCACCCTCTGAGTAAAAAAATTCTTCCTAACATCTAACATAAATCTACCCTCTTTTAGTTTAAAGCCATTACCCCTTGTCCTATCACTATCAGACTGTGTAAAAAGTCAGTCTCCCTCCTGCTTCTAAGCTCCCTTCAAGTACTGGAAGACCACAATGAGGGCTCCCCAGAGCCTTGTCTACTCCAAGCTAAACAAGTCCAGCTCCCTCAACCTTTTTTCATAGGAGAGGTGCTCCAGCCATTTGATTATCTTCTTGGCCCTCCTCAGGACCTGCTCCAACAGCTCCACGTCCTTCTTATACTGGGGGCCCCAGGCTTGGACACAGTACTGCAGATGGGGCCTCATGAGCGCATAATAGAAGAGAACTCTCCCTCAAATCCAAAGTAAAATCATCAAACTAGGTTCCATATACACTTGGTTTGTTCTGACCAGCAGTAGCCCCTGGGAACTTGCTTTGGCTGTAAGACCACCATTTGCACTGAACAGAAGAATCCCCTCCCTCTCTCTACTGGCCATTCCTCTTTTGATGCAGTCCAGGATTCCATTGGTCTTCTGGGCTGCAAGCGCACACTGCTGGCTCATGTCCAGCTTTTCGTCCATCAGGGCACCCAAGGCCTTCTTCACAGGGCTGCACTTAATGAGTTCTTCTCCTAGTCTGTACTTGTATATGGGATTACCTCCCTCCAAGTGCAAAACCTTGCACTTGGCCTCGTTAACCTCCTTAGATTCTCATGTGCCTACTTCTCGAGCGTGTCTAGGTCCCTCTGGATGGCATCCCTCCCTTCTATTGCGTCCTTTTGCTTCATGTCTGTCACGTAAACATTTTCCAGGCTGGTTCACTGTAATATTTAAAGATGCATTGTGCAAGTCTGTCTAGGCCCTTTCAAACAAGAAAAACACAGACTGTTTTTACATAAGCTAAAACTGACAATCAAAAGGAAGGTTTCTCATAACTCTAACCTTAACCTGCAGCATAGTGCAGATACAGTAATGCAGTTAATGTATGGTATGTCTTGTCTCAGCAGTAGCATAAGGGAGGAATCTGGAATTGCTTTCCCCCCTCACAAGATAGGTGAAGTTGTCTCCAAAATAACTTGGCAACACAGAAAATACCAGGACAAAGCAAGGAAGACGGCAGTTTACTGTTACCCATGTGTTGGATAATTTTTTTAATCCTGTATATGCACTGAACGTTTTCAATAAACCCAAATCTGAAATGAGCACAACCGAACTTTCAGTGTGAATGTGACAGAAGCTGACTGAATGGCACTAGGCCAAAGTCCGTGTCTAGGGAACATGGACCAGAGCTAAGTGCCACTGATTAAGCATTGTAGGATAGGCCACTTTCCTAGGTTCATGCATCTTTATCTTCAGGAGATAGTCTGTGCAGAGAGCCCATAGCAATCTGGCCAGAGAGCCTCCCCTCTCACATAAGCTGGGCTGCTGAACTGACTCTCAGTGCCTTTCTGAAGATGTCTGTCATACCCAGGCTGCCTCCCTCTACCTTCCTCCCAAGAACGTTAACATTTACCACTCTCCCCAGGGCAGATGGCAGACCTGACCACCAGCAGGTCAGGTGAGCATGCTATCCAAGTGCAGGGAGCTGAAGGTGCCTACATAGAGTGTGGGCGAGTACAGACCATCTGGCTGCATTAAAAGCAGATTTCAAGAGGAAGCTACAAGCTGAGAGGGTTGAATAACTTGTCTTGCAGAGGGGGAAACAGGCACTGCAGAAGGGTGATATCTCTTGCAGAGGACTGAACCAAGGAGGCTAGCCACAAGCTAAGCAGAGCTAAATCTCTCACGTGTTAAAAGGGTGCTGCGTAGCACCGGCTGCTCAGGAGTGCATCTAGTTTACTGAACTGTGAATTCTTCCTCCAACAATGCCATAGTTGTGCATTTTGTGCCCACTCACCAGCCATGAAAATAATGCTGCTTCTGTGGAGCACAACTGTACTTTAGGTTGTGGGGGGGGGGGGGGGAAAGGGGGGGGGGGAAAGCACTTGCTTTTGAAAACTGGTCTTTGTCTTCAATACTCTTATCTTCTAGGGTTTTCTTCTATTCTTAGTAGTTCTGACCAAGATTCTCCCAGTGTCCCAAGATGCTCTTCTGCTGTATTGTTCTAGCAGCAAAAAGCCAAAAGTTGATCCAGGAAGAGCTGTACTTCAGCACCCCTTTTGTCATTGCTGCAGCTAATCCCATACTGACGCAGAGCTGAAGTCTGAGCTGGACTCAGCTGAGGAATAGCGTGGTGTTCAGGAACCAGGCACATTCATACTCAATCCAGACAGAATCAAAGGGGAGATGAGAAGCTCCTCGGCTTTTCCACTAAATCATACCTCCTTGTCAGGAGCAAGGCTGTGCCTGATGTTGCTGTTGACAGACTGTACAGGACAACCCTAAGATCCATGACATGATGTTAGAGATTTGCACATGAAAGCTCTAGCAAACAGTTCCCATCAGGAGGGTGACACAGAAGAGAACTTGGCAGACTGAGGAAACAGCTTCAGCCTGCAGCTGTGCTGGAACACGCCTCCTGTTCCAGTACTTGGTTAGCTGAAGGTGTCAGTGCCTTAATGCTGGTCATCAGCCCACACTCTTAGCTTAGATGCACACCATCCTGCCAGCTCCTTGTTTTTCTTAGCAGAAGAGGGAGATGGCTACACAGCCAGACATTTCCAGAGAGAAAAAGACATTTTCACTTAGGTACAACAGCAAATTCAGAACCATAATCTGATCACAAGCTGCTCTTCTCCTTATCCCCATTCAACACCTGCCCTGCTGAGTTCTTCCACGTCTTCCCAGAAATCCTTGACTACACGCAACACAAGCCTGGCTACTGCTGCTGAAAAGTCTTCATTGTCAGCAAGCACAAAGCAATCTTCAAAGAGAAACTGGTAAACAGCTGAGAGAAGTGCCACCAGGCAAATCAAAGCAGAGCTCTGGGAACAATCAAAGGCACCTGCTATTCTATTCATCAAAAGTCATCTGGCCTTTCAAGAGATGTGTCATTTGATCCTTTTGGTATCTGGGACATGTCTTCCCACTACCTGCACAAGGAATATCCAAGTCATTTCCAAAGATGACTTAGAAAAGAGTTTAAAGGAAAAAACTATTCCTTTTCAGGGTTCTAGATGTACTGTGAGGGCAGGTACAGGAGAGAAAGCAAGACATTGGACAGCATTACTCTAAATTCAAGGTCCTGGTTCAGGGGGTATCCCTTACTTCTATGGCGGTGAGAACCGCCAGCAGGTCTGTTTCATCCCAACATGAAAAAATCTGAATGTCAGCAGTTGAAGAACTGCAAGAATATCTATTTCCAAATGCCTCCTTAGCCTGCTGCTCCCTTGTTCCTATGTCCTCTTCACAGCTAAGTAGCCAGGAGATGGCGGCACTTTTGAACATTTGACCTGGCTGAGTGTGTTGGCATAAATTAACAGGCAACTTCACAGACGCTTTCTAATAATTTATTTTGATTTATAATTGCATCTATTTGAAATCATTGGATACAATATACTATGGACACACACACACACACCAGTCCTTTCAACAAAGCTCACAAATGTTTCATGAAATTCTTCCTAAAGCTTTGGCGGGGGGGGGAAGAAAAAACAAAACAGAAGCAAGAAAATCTCACACAAGACACACTCTACTCTCCAAGGCAGACAGTTCTTCCAGAGCATGTCATTTTTAGTACTGTAATTAAATGCAGCTCATGAAGATTTTGGGAGGCTGAATTTCCACATTTCAGAAAGAACCTCACCTGTCCAAAGATTTTTGCTGTACAAACACTCCAGCAGTGGAAGAAAATCTTAAGAAAACAGAGTTCTTCTTTGAAAGCAATATAGGAAAACATCCATAATCACACACACTTTCTGCCCTAATGAGGCAATATACATTCATATAGAAGGAAAACGTCAAGCACATTATTAAGACATTAGGCAATGAGGCAGTATCCATTTTAACTCTAGAAGAACTTTTATAGCAAATGGTTTCCATCAAGACACTTGAAAGCAACCTACTTCGAAAAAGCACCATCATAGCATGAAGGCTAAATACGATAAGAAATCACAAGCAGCACCAACTTGGGCTCACCAGTGACTCTTGTCATCTGAAGACAAGTTAAATGGAGAAACAGTCTATGTGGGGACCTGTGACTCGTCTACAAAAAGCAGCTCAGTTTAAGATGACAAAGTTAAGAGTGCCAAGCCACCATTTACACAGTGTATCTAATGGCGTACAGCTCTTAGTACAATCACCAAACAATGGGGTGCTAGTATTTGTACACAGGGGGCTTAATGCTAGGACGGCGGCAACATCAGAACCCTGGCCCTTTGATAAGACCAAACCAGTCATGAAACAACAAAAGGTCATGGTTAAAGCAGGATCCACCCATTTCTAAGTCTGGGTGAAGAAACATCAAGGCTAGATACCACTCAAATACTTCCCTGCTTATTATTATTTCTGGTTACTCTCACACAGAAAACTTTGAAATGACCAGCAGTGTACTGTTTTCTTATTGACACACTGATGCATGCTGTTTTACTGGTTTTATGGACTGACTCTCCAGCCCTACCAGGCTGCACTAGTTTTTAACGTTTTCTTCCCAGCGTGGCCAACATTGAGCTCAGCAATAAAATTTAAAACAAAAATTGCCCTTTAGTGCACAAGATATCACAGCAGTCTGCCAACATTATAAGTGAAACAGGAAGCACTGCCCTTTAAGGGCTTCTTCTTAATTCTCAATGCTATTAAAAGGAGAGCTCCAGTGTATACATCTGAAGCTTTCAACACTTCCACCCTTTCAGATAGGGATGTATCATGCTTTCCATCTCCAAAGGTATTAACAAGGTAAATCCTCTCAGCAAGAAGCCAGGAGGGTAAACAAAAGCCGCGTCCTTAAAGAAAAAGTCACCACTGCTATACAGACTACAGCTAACTTCCTGCCCACTGGAAAATCAGCACTGCACTTTCCTCATACAAAAACCCAGTCTTGCAAGCATTTTATTGTCCTGGATGATTCTGACTCTCTCTGCATAGGGTGCAAAAATAGAACTTAGTTTAAGCACTTTACCCTATATACTATACTGGAGTGGGCTTGATCAAGCATGGCAGGGTTACAGTAGTCCAAGGTCCTTGATTCCTAATTTGTCCTCAAGCTCACACTGACAATTCCACTGAGAGAGCCTTGGTACAAGTAGTTTAAATTTTCCCACACCAGAGCTCATCAAAAAGCAAGGGACAAGGCTACACTGATGTGCAGGCTGCAAATAATGAAAACCCACCCATGGGAGAGAATGAGTATAACAGAGTCAGGCGACTGCCGAGGGAATAAATCTGTCACCTGCTCAACTCTGCTTCCTCCCAGCCCAGAGCAGAACTCTTGAGAAACCACTTATCACAAATCTGTGAGCACTCCCAGAGCTTGTTCAGTTTGCAGACGTGATTGATGTCTGTGCACGTAACTCAGAGGAGCAGAAAGGCTGGCTACCTTCACAGCAGGGGTTTAGTCCAGGAGCTCATTCTGGCTTCATCTTCCCACATGGCAGCAGAACAAGGTTTGGGAAGATCACAAGCCTGCTAACCCTGGCTCCAGGGTTGCCAAGCTTCAGCTCATCTCAGCAGGCACTGCAAAATGCATATGTTCTACAGAAGCATTTACAAACAACTCACACGGAGGAGAGATCTTTGTGTAAAGCTAAACTTCTGGGGTCAGACTCCAGCTCCAAACAATGAGAAGATCATGCTTAGCTGCCAGAGAAATAGCAGAGTCCAGTTCAGTGCCTTTTACTTCACACTAGTGCCAGGGAAGTTGTCAGAAATCTAAGTGTGTTCAGACAAGAGGCAGGAAGCATAAGAGGTGCCTCCTTTACTTCCTTTAAAGAGCTGCTCACTGGTTGAAAAGGGATAAGAAGAAACAAAGGACACTCAGTAAATCACTAGCTGTTTCTGAACAGCCACATTCCAAGTGCAGCTGCTCCTTGGTTATCTGCTGGTTATAGAGATTGTAGGTGCCACTTGAGGAAACTAAACAGTGCAAAGAGGTGCATGCTCTTTACCTTAAACTGGGACACATACTCAGGAGCATACACACCAAATATGGCAGGCATCTCAAGGGACAGTCCCAGTTCTGCTGTCCCCTAGCACCATGTACCATCTATTCTTTAAAGAATATGTACAACAGCGCACACTGAATTTGCATCACACAAGCAACACCCCCTAGTTGCCTACCACACAAGCAGAAGCACGGCAAGTTTGATCTGTGCAAATTGCACATGTATCTGAAGGCATCATGAACTAAGATGAGGCTCTTACCGCTGCTTCTACACCTTAGGCTCAAGCCATAACTCTCATTCTGCAGTCCCAGACTTTTCCAGCCAGACCTTTCTGCAAGGCCAACAAACAGAAAGGAATTAAAATGAAAAGCAACAAAAACCCCACACCCCAAAAAAGTAGAAGCCATCACCACTAAAACCTTGTCGTTTCAGCTGAAGCTCAAGTCTAGGCAATAATAGAGTTGCAGGCTGCTGAAGGACATGCAGCCCTCTTGTAGAACAGTGTTAACGCATTCATCTACCTGCCACTGTGGGTCACTTACCCCAAAAGCTGCCAGCTCCAAAGCATCCTCTCCAACTCTCTACATATGCAGACACCAAACTGTTCCTCAGCTTCCTGGGTTAAGAAAACCACAGTCAGGCACCAGGGCAACTCCCCAGTGACTCAGAGAAGACCGCATCATTCTTATTAGCAACACAACTAATCAAATGTTGCCTACCAAAACCGTTAGCAACAAAGTCCGTTCTCCCACAGACTCCCTCCTCCTTGAGGGGGAGGGAGTAGGGCAGTTCCTGTAAAGCAACAGCATCAGGCAGCAGTCTGTTCTCCCCTCACAGTCGAACATCACGTGTTTCTTCAAAACATTCTCCTTCTTACTCTGTATATTTACACCTGCTGTCTCATGTCAGAATCCATAATCAGAGCAGAAATATTTTGAGGGAGATGAGACAAACCATCAAACCAACACAAACTCAGCTTACAAAAAAGAATGATGAGATAAAAAAAAATGACACTTCTCACCCAGTCAGAGAGACAGGTCAAGTGACGAGAGGATCTTACAATGCCCTACAGGAATGTTGCTCACAAAGGCACTTAATACAAGCAATAGCATGTATACAGCTGGATGGAATAGAAGAAAAACAAAAATGCACCAGAGATGATGGAGCACTCAGTGACTGCCTGAGCAGTCTTTTTTTTTTTCCAGCTAAACAGCATGGCTTCTGCACCAGTCCATCTGTTTTCTATATTAAAAGTTCACTCTTCTAACACCACTGAAGCGTTGCATGTAGGTACAAGCCAGAGATTCCTTAAGCTGCAAGAAACAGCATACAGTCTGAAATCCAACAGCAGGTTCCTGTTGATGCCAGAGTTCACACCTAATGAAAACTCAAGTTCTCATAACCTTGTGCTCTTCTTCCTGCTGAGCTGCACAAAGTTTCCCACAGTGCAAAAAGGCAGCGGGTTCCCGCTCTCCAGGTTTGTGCATATGGCTTACTGCTTTCCGCATCCTATTGCTGGCTGATGGCACACAAAGAACCATTTCTGCTTGGGAAAGCCTCTGATGTCTGCGATGGGATGGGCAGCCCATACACTGACCACGAAGGAAGGGTGTGGAGGAGGAAGTTCTACTGGAAGGGGCCATTCCCCTGCTAAGAAAAGTCAGTCAACGTCATCTGCAAAAAAAGGGTGTCACACAATGTCTTCAGCAGAGCGCTGCTGGGGGGGAGAGCCCAGACTCAAGAAATGGCCCCAGTTGCATAGAAAGCCCCTGTTATATTGGCCAGTGTCTATCACTAACCCGCCCAGGAGCCTGCGCCCAGCGTTGTCCCGCAGAGCCAGCCGAGCTTCCCTCTCAGTCACGTTGTAGCTGATGTTCAACAGCTGGATAAGGAGGATGTATCCCATGCCAGCTGTTACAATAGCACAGTACCACACACAGGTGAAAGACAGAGCAGAGCTGGCAGCAGGGAAAAAGATGGGAAGGAAGCCATTTAGTTTTGGAGCAACTGCTTTACAGTGACTTTCCCTGGTAATCACTAGCCTTTCAAATCCCTGTCTACATCTGCCACAGTGATCTCACTTTACTGCTTTCATCACATAATCCTTGAAGGCTTTCTCAAAATTAAAGCTTTGTGGCATACTTAATGACAGCTTTTAGCACTACCAGAGCTAGCCTTGCACATTCCTTTGGTACTACCTAGCGCTTCACTCTTACTGCTGTAAAGACCTTACTTAAGGAAACAATAATGCTCACGCTTGACAGATGACAGAGTACAGAAGAAGGCAGAGTCACTTGTGCTGCTGTACTCTATACAGCAGTGGTAGAACGAGACTCTGAACACGTGTTTGAAGCTCCTCACTCTGCTCCCAGCCAGACAAGGCATGTTAATGCTGTATGAGCAGATAACTTGAAGCGACAAAGCCATTAGACAAATGCCATCTCCTTCCTCAGTGAGACAGCATACTGATTCCAGACTGTTGGACTATTGGCATTAACTGGCAACAAACATCTAAAGTGCCTGTCCACACAGGACACTGTAAATAAAGATTTTTAAGTCCCAGCTTCTCCAGCAATTTGCTCAAATTGTGAGCTCTCTCACAGGCTCCCATCCTTGGCAAAAACAGAGATGCATCCCTGCTTTCCAGAGCCATTTAAGGAGCACTTCTACATCACGTCTGACAGCCAGTAGCATGGGTCCTGAGAACACAATGAAGAATAGCTAAGGAGCTAAGCTGCCTGGTCAGGCCTGAGTTCCCCACCCAGTTCTCTCACCTGTAGTCAGAATAGGCCCCAGGGCAGTAGAACAACGCTGTGAATGGGGTTCGTCCCCTGCAGATGGTATCCAGAGTCAACATAATCCCATACAGAGAGGTGAGCATGAAGAAGAACAGTGCAAGGATGAATGCTTGGTGGTTCTGCTCCCCTACACAGCTGTTAATCCTTCAAAAAGGAAAGAAAAAAAAAAAGATTACTGTAAGGGGGGGGGAAAAAAAAAGCTGACTTCTCTTTCCTCCTCCCTCCCAAAACCATCAGAGAACCTGATTTCTAAGGTCTCGCTGCAACACAGGCAGCTTCAAAGCAGCTTTATAGCTTTTTATAGAAAGCTTATAGGCACAAGTCAATAGACCAGTAAGGTAGGAGTGGTGAACTGTGTACCCCAGGAACTTTCAGGTATCCATAGCTGAAACACTCATACCCCGCTGCTCCTTGGTTACAATACTGTAGCGATGACAGCTTTGGGTACCCTTCACACATGAAAAGCAACCCCATTTCATAGAGTCCAGGGAAAAAAAAAGCTAACTTAAAAGAAGGAAAAGAAACAGAAAACACACATCTTCAGTAAAGCCAAACATACCAGACACAGTGATGATCCAGTCTCCTCACGCACCTGCCACACAGCCGGCAGTGCCCCGCTCGAGCCGGCCTGACCAGCTGGCACTTGGCACACCAATCCATTTTTACACCTTCCCGCTCCTCAGCCAGCACTCTGGAGTAGCCTTTGGTCTCCCCATTCAAAGAATGGCCACTGGCAGCAGCTCCGTGGAGCCCATTGGAGCTCCCTCGAACATTCTTGCTGGGAAAAGCCTGCTGCGATGGCTTGTCATCATTCGTTGAGATGGGAAGGTAGCCAGGGTCTTTCTTGGCTCGGGACAAAGCCACAAGCATAAGAATTAGCCCACAGGTGAGAAGCGCCACTTGGGAATACCCCACGTGGCCTCGAGGAACCACCTCCTGGAGAAAAACATAGTACATGTAGCCCAGGGAGAACAGTCCCAGGCTCAGGAAGAAGAGAGTCCGCTCCTTCCTCCTGTGGGTGAGGTAGTAATACCACAGCACCACGGCGGGAAGCGATGTCAGCACCACCAGCCCCAGCAGGAAGTGCAGAGCTGCGATATGCAGGAAGACGGGGAGCAGGACCATTGGCGGCACGAGGCTGACGTTAATCTTCACGGCCCCAGCAAACCAAGGGACACGGCACCGGTCCGCAACAGTGTCGGCGATTCTCTCCAGCGCTCCTGGGGGCAGGGATCTGCAGGTCAGCCACCTGTTTGGGAAAAGCGCGGTGCATCGCTAGCGGGTGGGCAGGCAGACCTCTGCGGCGCTCCCTCCACCCCTATCCTATCCCATCCCATCCCGGAGTCCACCACCGCGCACCCAGCCCATCCGGCTCCCCACTGACTCACGGCCGCTCACCCCTCTTTCCTCCTTCATCGGAGGGGGCCGCAAAGTTCCCCGACGGCTGCTGGGAGCTGAGCCTCCGCTTCACACCCGCCTCCCCCGGCGCCCCGGCTGCGCGGAAGGCAGCCCAGTACGCAGAAGGAAGGAGAGGGGCTCCCGGCTGTCCGCTCCCGCGCCCTGCAGGGCTGCCGGAACCCCGAGGGCGCCCAACGGCCGCCGGCTGAGGAGCAGTGCGCGGGGCCGCTACCTGTCGCAGCCCTCGTCCAGCTCCTCGCAGTCGCAGCAGCACGCCGCCAGGTGGTTCCGCTCACCCCTCCGGTCCACGTACTCGCAGCAGCACAGCGGCTCCTCCATCTCCGCCCGCCGTGCCCCGGCCCGAGGGCGCGGAGCCGACGGAGGGAAACGGACAGGGAGGGGCGCGGCCGCACCTCTCCCGCCCCCCCGCCGCAGGTGCCTCGCGCCCGCCCCCGCCTCCTGCCCGGCGGCCCCGCCCCCTCCCGCCGAGCCCCCTCGCTATTGGCCGCCCGCTGCCCCGGCCCCTCCCCGGCACGGACGCGGGGGGTGAGGGACCCCCTTCCCTCTGGGCCATCCACCTGACGGCGCAGCGGCCCAATACCGGCGCGGGAGGGGCGGGGCCGCCGTGATGTGACGGCACCTGGCTTAAAGAGACAGCGCAACAGGTGGCAGCCGCGGCAGAGCCTGCTGAGGGGCGGAAGGTGGACGTCTCTCTGCACCCACGGGGAGCGAAGGGCGGCGGAGCGGGGCTAGGGACCTACAGGAAACCTCCCAGGGGGAAAGGGAAAGCCGATGAGGAAGGAAGGGGCTCAAAGAAGGTCAAGTTACCGATACTACAGATCTCTCCAGAGATCATCTGAGGCAACCCTCCTCCTTCCTGCTCAGTTAATTCAATATAGAAATATTCATCCTTAAAGATGGTGACTTCTTGTTACAGGCTCCACCTTTCTGAAAAAGTATATAAATTAACCTGCGGGTGTGAAACCGCTACCTGCTCCTGTCCTTCAAAGCACTTCTGGTTAGCCGTGGCTCAGGCTGACACCACTATGACTCCTCCAGCACAAAGGCAGCACTGCTGAGGACCTTCTCTCCTCCAGTAACACAGCTGCCCTCCGAGTCTGCTACCCAAAGATCCTGCCCTGAGCACAGAGCTGGCAGTGAAGGCCAATCACCGAGCTGCAGGAGCACAGAGCCCAGCTTACTTCTTCTAGAAACCTTTATTCCATGAAGCTTTTGAGCCAAAATAGAAAAAAAAAAAAAATAAGAGTCCAAAGATGGTTACAATCCCTACTCCACCAGTCCTTAAACACACATCTTCTCTTCTGAGGTCCTGACTCGCAAGCTGCCGTGGGCATTAACTCTCAGTCTTGCTGCTCTGTGTCTTGTTCAAGTGATCAAAGCTTCTTTGGAGCATGGAAAGGGAGAGCTTGAGCTGTGAAAAGAAATAATTAGGGAGCATGATCCATTAAGTCTGTCTGCTGCAAGGGTCAGGAGCATCAGGAAAATCACATCTCCCTGCTTCTTTCCTTTTAAGGATTCCATGTGATTTCCTCCTCCCTCTTCCTATAAAGAGCTTAAGAGCTGCTGTAGTGTGCTTTCTTAACAGCTATGCTCTGTGCAGTTTATAATTACTAACAGTACAGCGTGATAAATCTTAACACCCCACTAGACAATAGCGTGGAAAATAATCTGCCCCACTCATTTTTAGTCACAGCTGATGTTCATGGAGCATCAACTTTCATGTTTTCATACCCAGCCCTCCCAGTGCATTTTGCTGCAATTAGATTACTGACACCTCCAAGGAAATAAGGTAACAGAACAATGTGTCACAACTTTCATCCCAAATCACATGTTGGGAAAAGGTGGCTGAGATCTCGCTCCATCTTTTATAGGTTTTCATGCCATGCCTGCATTCAAAAAGGCTAACGCTTCAGAATCTGGAATTGTTTGGGTAGCAGGCAAAGAAACCCAAAAGGGCGTGGAAACCAGGAAATTCATTTCTACAGTGAAGCAGCCAGCATTGGAAGCATTTGAAGCTGTGATCAAAATGGTTAGCAGAGTAATAGCAATTTTGTGTGCAGAGGCATGTCTAAACAAGAAAGTGTTTTTCTCTACCCTCCTGTAGTGTGTGGGAGAACACAGAGCCAACTGCTGATGGATAGAGGTACATGTGAACTCCCCCACAGCTTTCCTAATCTAATAATTTCTTCTGCCGCATTTTAAGATTTATTAAAAGAACTGAAAACCAGAATATTCACAGGTTGTAAATACAAACAACGTATGCATTTACTGTCCTTCACTTGCTGAGCTGCAATTTCAGCCAAGGAGTTTAAAGCTGTCTCCAACTCCAGGACTAGAGACTCACAGCAGCACCCCACAACTTATCTGCAGTTTTTATACAGTGTTTGTAGTACAAGAAGAGCCGCCTGGAAACGCAAGTCACTGGCAAAAAGGATTAACTCCATAGCTATGGAACATATATAGCTCAGAAATATATAGTCTGGAGAATTTATTTAGAAGCATTTCACTGAAGGTTTACATGGCTCTCCGATACCAAGATTAAACAAAAGCTCTCACCAATAGTGGGGAGGAAAAGCTCAGATTAGCCTGCATGAAGAAACCCAATGATGAAGTGAGCAAGTAGTTACGTTCTGAGTCTTGAGAAAAGATGATCTGTTTTGAATAATTCCAGTCTTGCTTTGTCATGATTCAGAACTGCATCAACAGACCTCATCAATGAAGGCACTTTACCGGTTTAAGAAAATTGATGTGAACATTTAATTTTAGTCCAAAGAAAGATCCATAAGAAACATGAACATTTCCTTTGCACCAAATTCAAGCATAGGACAAAACTGAGGCCAAGGAGGCATGGACTTTAGTTAGTATCAGAAAACATTAAAACAAAAGCTATTCTGGCATACAGGAAAAACAAACTTGAGCTGTTGAAAAAAAAAAAAAAAGAGTATCACAAGGAAAGCTGGGCAGACTTACCTGCTCAAGCATTTCAATTGAGTCTCTTAGTACTCCCTTCACATGTTTAACCTGTTCCTTATCATATTGAGGGATCTCCTCTTTCGATCCCATTTCTGGGGATATGCTGGAAGAGATTGAGATTGCATCAGAAATATGAAACAAGCACCTCTGTGCCCTTCTATCCAAAAGGAATTGCTCTGTTACCATTACTCTGACATTGCTAAAAAAACATTTTTCCAAAAGCCACAGAAAAAGGTGTCAGCAGTTGATTTTCAGTTCCTTTTGACTTGAAGATACTGCCTCAGACCTTGCAGACAACAATCACCAGGAACAAATGTGCTCCCAATGCCTGCAAATCCTTCTATGAAAGAAGTTACTCATATCAGTTCTGAGATCTTCGCAATGGGAGATCACCACACTGTCTCCATACTCAAAACCAGGTTATAATTTATGCATATAGTATAGGCAAATAAATAACAAGCAGCAACATCTGAACCTATTCCATGCGCCTGAAAATAACAGGCATCTAGCATAAGTTAGAAGGGGAGAGGGAATTTTGCACAAAAGCAGAAGCAAAGAAACTAAGTGAATGTTTAACATTATATTTGAGATCATGCTGGTTCACACAGGATGAAGCAAGTAATTCAGTTCTATGCTCAGCAATACGATATTCAGAGAAAATGAGTCACAAGACGGCGATAAATACAAGCTGAGGTTAATACTCCCCCCAAAAAAGAAGGAAAAACATTTTTCCTTTAACAAGGAAGATGCAATCAGACATGTCACTAGATATCAGCATTGACTACAGAAAAGTAAAAAATCATAGCAGCTTTTGAAAACTCACCACCAGGATTCATTGTTTGAAATCTATTTCTTTCTATCAGATTCTGCAATAAGCTGAGGAAGAATGAAAGCTAAGATTGTGAATTCAACTTACTTCAAAGAGCTCTCTTCCTGAAGCTGGACGTGATAGAGGGACTGAGCTGCATGCTCTATCTTTGACAGCTTGAGAAACAGTGTTATATTTAGCAAAACCAAGAGCAGCAAACTGTAGGGACCAGAAACATGAAGTCAGACAAAGTTTATATTATTACTGTTACAGTGCTACGGAAGGAAGAGCTGGTCTACAAACATCTAGGAAAAGAAAATCCTTCTGGGGCAACAATAACTGTCCCAGTGCTATACTGAAAGTAAAGATCCATCTAAACAATTCTTAGCAATTAGCTTTAAGTTGTGTAATGCAACCTGTAGGAAGTGACAACAGTGCCTCCTCTTGGACCTTTAGAGGTAGGAATGAATAAATTCTAAGAATTTTTTGTAGGATCAGACATACAGAGACCTGAGAAGTAGGCCAGTTTGACAAATCAGCATTTTAATTCTGCATGTCCTTTCTGAAATCAGTCCACCCCTGTCTTCTACCCACAAGCTCCTATATTTACACTCCATATAGGTTAGGATCGGTCATGCTACATGGAATGTCAGCATGCAAGTGAGGCAGGTACAGGCAAATAAAAGACCAAGATAAGCTTGAGTTAAGCCATGTTTTAATGCAAGTACTTACAAGACACTCATTACTACAATGATGGTAGTGGTCCTACTAATAGCATCTCTTTTCCTTCCTATAAGGCATGGAAGAGAAGGTGGTTAAAAAGTACTGAAGAACATTTCTAATGCATGTCTGCATATGTACATCAGTGCTCATCATTTTATACAGAATAGTGTGACAGCTTCTGATGGACATAACAGATCACTCGGGTGCACAACAGTCTCTCCAGAATTCACTTGATGCACCTAGTCACTTATGTAGCCATCTCAGACAAGTCAGCTAGACAGGCTCTTTTATTAGGAAGAAGATTCCCTCACTTCAGTATGCTGCAGAGAACAGCTCTAGGATAGGTTAACATCAAACCCAGATAGCCTGAGAATGCTACAGTCCACCCATTGCTGACGTTCCGCACATACACCCCTAGTCACACACATCAGTAAAGATGGTCTGCAACATGGCTCTCCTCTGATTATTCTCCTGGCCATATTAGTCTTTCTGCCAAGTAATGCTAAATCAAATTCTCCTGTAACTTGTCTAATCTGGGCCAGCTACATTTATGTACTGACCTGATGACAGATCTTGAGAAGACTGGTTGTCAGACAATGGTTACTAAAGCTAACGAGGACAGAAGGTGCACGTGTACTCTCCAAGCTGAGTAGCAGTCACCTACTTAAGTGAGCAGGTTGATTTTTAAATTTAATTACCTGATCTCCTAAACAGTTCCTTAAATTCACATTTCCTGTCCTAAATGAGGGACATATATCAAAGCTGTTGCAGCATAGACTGAGACGTGCAATCATCTTAAAAGGTGGAGCAGGAGTGGCAAGATTAAGCTTTCAGGAAGTAATCTCACCTGAGGAAAGAGGCCACCACATCTGCTGTTGTAGTAAGAGAGCATTTGGTTCATTTAGTATTGTCTTTCCCCTTTAGGGAAGGGCATTTGCTCCTGCCTCAGTGTTTACAATTCAACTTGTGTTATGAAATCCACCATTCTCTGGTAAACATTAGTGAACCAGATGTTCCTCATCTCTAAGTGTAGCTAATATTGTACATGCCTGTACAATACAGAGGCTAAGTCTGTCACACTTAGTGGCAAAAGTACTCCCAAGAAATGCTTCAGTGACCCAGAAGTTACAGGAAGAGACAGGAAATGGACTCTTTAACATAACCAAAAAATGTGAGTATGACATGATAGGATCGAGAGGTGAGTGATATTTAAAGTTTAATCATCTAATGACTTGGGTGTGCAACTTGAAGAAATTAAGTATAGCAATTTTTCAGCAAGCTAACAAAATTCAGGTTACCTTTCTCATTCCATCTCATTTTCAATACTATGCAGGTACAGTGCAACATTTTAGAACTTCATTCCATTTTCATAAAACGGAAGGTAGGATTAAGTTTGATTTCATGATATATAACAACATAATAGTGACTGTGCATGTTCTTGGTCTGTTTTATGCAAGGCTGAACAGTCTACACATTTTCTGTCACGCCAGTTAGATAAAGATGAGAGCAGCATACACGCAAGCACTAATCTTGCATTATTATAAAAGTTAAACTTTCTTGAACACACCTTACAGAAAATAACGAATATACGAATTCTTACCTACAATGCTACCCTGGGACTCTAGCCCCATGTCACCAGAGGAGTGCTGGGAAGAGCGTTTGGGAAGTGATTCTGCCAGACTCCGGTGTAAAGTGCGTCGTCTTCGTCTCAGGGCAACTAATTTTCCAGAGTCTTCTATGGACTGATTAATTGCATACTCCTCCATTAGCAATTCTGATTCTGTAGTGGAAAAAATAAGGTTCATGAACTTTGAAAAGGAAAGTTGAAAAGCCTAGCACTAATGACTTAAATTGCAAGTGACATACCTGTGGTGGTAACGAGAAGAAAAAGCACATCTACCACACCCTAACCTACACTGTCTGTCCTCTTTGCTATATGGCACTTGTATGCTTTTCAGATATTATGTATACGCAGTCTATGCAGGATTGTTTGATGACATGTTAAGCAGCAGTTGGAAGAACACTTCAAGACACTGTTAGACTGAGACTAGGAATTGTGTTAGACTGCGAGCCAGCAGCCAGAGCTGGCCAGGCTGTTAACAGACATAGCCAAGGAGCCTGCCAAGTGCCACTACTCTTCTCATAGCCACAAGCAAGGAAATACTTGTGTTAAAGACATGGGCACGCACTTGAGAGTAACAGCTTTTCTCCCGCTCCTCATGTGTCCTCCAGAAAGCAATTGCTAACAAGGTACACAGGAGTTTTCGGCTACCGGGATCATTTATTTATACACACCCCAGAATTGACAGGTATATTGATGACAGGTATATTGATGACTTCTGAGTGCTGCCTTCTTTTCAAACCATTATTTAAGGAATCAAGTTTGACATGCGTGAAAACACACAAAGGAAAAAAGGTAGCCGCTTTACTTCAGTAAAAAGAAGAAAATGCCTCACCAAGTTGTTTGAAGTTCTCCTGTATTCCTCCCCAGGTGTTCTTCTCGATTACAGATTTGACAAGGCCCCAAGGCTGCTTTTTGTACTTTACTTCTGCAGAAACCCTAATAAACAGAATGCAACAGTGAAGAAAGGAAGAAAAAGGAAAAGAAGGAAAAACAGTGCTTTGTTAGGTAGCACAGTGATAGTAGAAATCTCTCATCAGAGAGAAGCCTCTAGCTTACATCCATAGCCTGAAATACCAAGTGGAACTGCCTCAACTTTCCACCTGAGCAGCTCTTACACTGAAGTGAGGCAAGAAACAGATGCACACAAAGACAACATATCCAGTTAAAGCCTCAGGAGATCTGAATGTCCAAATCACTGGAAAGAAACTTTGTTTTCTCTTCAGGTTCAGAGGAACAGGGAATTTCTCTTTTGTGAACTGTTCCATTTTAACAAGCATTTGAAATACCCTTACAAAGTCCTGCTTTTTACTCTGTATGCACACTCATGATATAATACATGGGGCACAGCAATGTAAGCATGTGAAACTCATCACTACTAACTATGCATCCAGTACTAAGAACCTACCTTGAGTAGATAAATTAAATTGTCTCTAAGGGAGCACAGAGGGAAAATGACATTCCTGTCTTGTGTTTCCCAGGTTATGCTAGTCAACAATGCTTCTAGAATGGAAAGGTACTCAACTAGAACCCTGCAGAGGGCTACTAATAACTGAATGAATCCCAAAGCTCTTCATAAAGATAAAGGGACAAAATGATAGTTCACAATCTTTATTTATTAAAATCAAGAACACTAACCTTACTGGAATACACACTTCTCTCAAGCTTTTTCAAATAATCATCCCAATCAGCATATGCATGCCAAGCTCCTACTCTAACAAAACAGCATATTTCAATTAATTTTTGAGCCATTTCAAACAGTATAAAGCCAGCTGTAATACCAGCATGCACATTCTGTTCTATATAAGCATGCTACAAAGACTGTAGTCAAACCCTGGCTTTTGCACTTATCCTAAGGTTGTCTTGTGTCTCAGATAAAACAAATACAGCCATCAAAAAGGAGTAATGACTCATTCAGTCATTCAGAGTGGCTGTTCAAGGACTTTTCCTTTTTCCACCCAGCAGGGGAGGGAGTCTTCAGTACTTTTATAGCCCAAGATAAGCCAGAAAGAAAATTAGGCTTGCTTACCTTTCCTTACCTTATGTTCTGATGAAGTTTGAGATAAAAGGACTTGAAGAAAAACTACCAAAGATTACATCATCTGTCACACAAATGCAGTGGACAAGTAACTTCACCACTTCAGGTGTTTTCAACAAATAGGAGAAGAGAAGGAAGTGTATTAACACTCCTCCATCTACCCTGACGGTAACAATAAAGCCTGATCTGCTCCAATAGCCTCTCAGTGACAGTGAGTATGCTTCTTCACCTTGTAAAGTCATTCACCCTTGCTAAGGGCCTGCAGGGGAATCTCAAACTTTGTTACAAAACATCTGGCATAGTTCTAATTTATCCCAGTTACATGACTGCACTTGAAAACATAAGGTTGGGCAGAACCAGCCCACAGCCTTGGAGATGAGCTCTGCATCAGTGTAAGAGTTCATGTCTCACTGAATTAATCAGATCCAAGTACCGTAGACATATGACAGGAGATAAACCCACCTTACTTTTTTCAGAAGAGATTTCCAACTTCAATAGAAAACAAACCTGCTCTGTGCTGCAGGCAGATCTTTTGGTAAGCACATTTCAGCAACCTGCTTCCTCCCCTCCCACTGCACACCACTCAGGCTCACCGTAATCGACATTTGTGACTGGATGTGCGGCTGATGTAGTATCGGTTCACAGTGTAGAAATAATCATGGTAGGGGACATCATGGGTCAGCACCTCGGCATCCACCTGATAAGACTGACCTTTCTGGCTCTGCTTATGCAGGATCTACCACAAAAGATAACAGAAAGGGATAGGTATATTCTATATTCATGCAGTCTGATTATTTATTTTTTCTTAATTTCAAGCCAAACTGCTTAGGTTGGATCAGTCAATTCCAAGTGAATCGGAATAGGTAGAAAGACTGAACCACCATAACAGAAGTCAATTAAGAATGGTAAGAGTAGTGGAGGTGGGATGTCTCCAGCCAGAGCCAGTGTAGGAATGGTGTAGTACTACCTCCTCTTCTCCACTGAGATTTCAAATACCAAATGCAAGACTGGCCACTGACTCTTGACCACAGTCCTTTGGGACTGAGCTGTGAGACCTTTCCCAAACCACAGTCACAGAAATATTAGGGTTAGATCTGGTCCAAGCCACCTGCTCAAGTAGGGACACCTAGAGTAGGTTGCCCAGGACTACGTCCATGCAGCTTCTGAAGATCCCCAAGGAAGGAGACTCTATAACCTCTCTAAGAAACATATGCCAGTGCCTGGTAACAGTCACAGTAAAAAGACTGCTTCCTGATGTTCAGAAGGAACTTCTTGTATTCCAGTTTGTGTCCAGTGCTTTTTGGTCTGGCAGTGGGCACCACTTAGAAGAACCCGGCTCCATCTTCTTACCACTCTTCCCTCAGGTACTTATGTACATCAATAAGATTCTGTCTGAGCCTCCTCTTCCAGAGGCTGACCAATCCTGGCCCTCTCAGCCTTTTTCTCATAGAATTAATGTTCCAACCCTTTATCTTCCAGCTCTTCACTGGACACTTCCCAGTAGTGCCACCCCCTCTTCTACTGGGGAGCCCAGAACCGGACACTTGAAAGCACTCTAATAAATACAAGTGGCCAATACTACTCTCCCCAGAGTTCTCAGTAGAAGATCAGCCATGTTGAAGTTCAAAAGCCCCTTTGATTTCATCAGCACTTACTCAGTAATAGTGAAAGGGATAGAAGAACACCTTCCGAGATGCTGCATTTGAATTGGAGATCCACATTCAGCTCAATGGACTCCAGCCCATGGTCAGATCTGACAGACTGTACAGCTCTCCCTTGCTTTAAATGGCACCAAACAGACACACATACAGACAGGTACCTGCTTTTCAGTTGCAGTCGTAAACTTCCCACAGAGTGGATTGTTAATTGTTACAGTGTACGTCAAAGTCCTCAACTGATTGCCACTGGAATCTCTATTCCAAGGGGTTGATACAGCATCTAAATGACAAATTATGCAAAATTTCACATGCAGGTCGCCTGAAAAGCATCATCTATGCCCTGTCATATCTTAAACTGCACTTTAAGAACAGTGCAGAAAGGAAAAAACAGACTCCAAGCAGTTGTTTTTTTTTTTTCCTCCAGGAAAAGGGAAAACCGTAGTTCACTAACTGAGCA
The DNA here is from genome assembly GCA_016647715.1 of Pavo muticus. Taxonomy (NCBI): domain Eukaryota; kingdom Metazoa; phylum Chordata; class Aves; order Galliformes; family Phasianidae; genus Pavo; species Pavo muticus. Next base: position 696,241 of record JACDJE010000362.1, read on the forward strand.
AAAAGTGAAGCAGTAAGTAGCTGAATCTGAGTCTACTGAAAGAGACTCAGGGGTGTGGAGAAGAGTAAGCAAGTAAATGAAAATGTGCTATTTCCCATCTGCTTAAAAGCTGAATAGATTCACTTAGCAATATTCAAAAGCTTTTGCAACTTTGCCTTCCAAGCTAATACTGAATAAATATTAGCCTTTTAACTTAGTTTTCTTACCTTATGATCTCAATGAATAAAGGTTACTCATCCAGAAAATTAAAGCCTGCAAGTACCATTTAGGAGGCTGCGATAATTTCATCTGTGCACCAGCTCTACACATTTCACTATTTCTGGGACACAGTGGAATCAGAAATACCCCACAGAATGCAGCATTTTAATATCTTACTCAAAATTCAGGCATCAAGTGCAGGGTTGTTTTTCTGTTTTTTTTTTTTTTTTTTTTTTTTTTTTGTTTTTAACAGCATTAAATGAAGTTCTTATTCAGAAACGATTGATCTACAGAAAGCTTTTAACGTCTACTTTTACAGAGACGATATAGAGCTTCAAAATTCTTTCAAAGCAGGAGGAACAAAATTCAACTCAGTTCTCTTTAACATTTCTCAGAGGTTGAAATTTTCAGGGTAAATTGCAACACAGACAGAAGGAAGAAGAGTACATTACCTACTATACTCCTGGAATTGAGAAACCTCTGCATGAAGTGAGAATTGGTGAAGAGGATTTCGAACATCTTGTCTGCAGTGATGTGGAAAACTCTGTTTATAAAAAGCCTCCCATAGAGATCATTCTCAGAGGCAGTCTCCTTCACTGCTAAAGAAAGGCACAGGGATCAGGTTAAAAAAATAATAACAACGTTATGAAGTTTCTTCATAGCATTAAGCTTAATTACAGCTCAAATCCTTTCTAATCTTGCATCAGTAATTGCTTCTTATTCCCAGAAACCCAGAAGTGACAGCAACACATCATTTTGTAATAAGATGGCTTTCAGGAGCAAAGTCAAGAGCTGGTTTTCTAGACCCCCTCTCACTATTTCCTTGTACAAATGACTTGATAAAGGAACAATGCAAGGTCCCATCACTTGGAGGAACCTTTTGCCTTCAGGATTCTACAAGAAGCACTGGAGAAGACGGCGTTACCACAATCCTCATTTAACACGTGCCTCTTGTGTGAGGGACACGTGCATAGCAAAGAGGACAGTGAAACCACACTAGCATTCCTTTTAACTTATGGCTAGTTTCAAAATTCTGCTTTTGCAGTCTGTAATGCCAGCAGCATCCACATTCTAAGAGTCCAGGTACAGACTCTCAAACACCTTTCTTCAAACTGTTCCTCCCCCAGTAACTACTACAGAGGAAGCACAAGTGGTACCTTATTCCATTTTGCAGTCCTGACAAATGCACTGAGATGCTTTATCATCCTCCCCTATTTCACACTACCAACAAGCACCCAAAAGGTGCTCTGTGGTACAGCACTGAGCTTTGCTATTTCTGCTGCTTGTTGGTTCCTGGAATGGCTCTGCTCTGTGGCTGATTCAGCCACTCTCACAAGACATATGGAACAGAATTGTTATCCTGGAGGGAAAGCAGTTTCCTATGCCAACCCCAACTCAGTCTGCTTGTACTTTGGAAAAAAGTCCATCCTCAGCTATCAGTGAAGAAAAAAAGCCAAACAAAATCTAAAAACCCATCCCCACCAAAAAGCCTGAAAATAAATCTCATGGAAGCAAGAGAAAGATAGGACACCTAACCTTTCAATTGATAAAACTAAATGCTCAGAGCTAGCAAAGGTCATTGCCAGCACACAATGCAAAGGTAGTTTGAATATCATGCTACAGTTCACAGTGCCCATAGGCTAAGGTTACAGCACTTAAATCATTATTATTTGATAGCAGTCAGTATTGATAAATGCAAGTACAACTAAATACCAAAACAGAACTCCTCAGTGAAAACCAGTTCTGACTCTGAGCAGACTTCCAGCAGTGCTAGAGCAGAAGTCCCCATTACACATATACGTGTCCCCAGAAGAGTTCTTTGACCCAGGCAGGCTACAATATACAACCCCAAAAGTGAAGCATGAGTGACAACTTTATGCCTGCACAAGAGATGTACTTCCTGTGCTAGGTTCTGCTTATATAATTGCAAAGTGGAACAAATAGCAAGCACATATTTTAAAAGACCTAGTGAACCAACTAATATACACTAACTATTTGCTAGACTACAAATTCAGCTGCACTGAAACATTCTGCAGGTAGCTAGAAGTTCAGCTTCAGTTTTCAGCTTATGTTCAGAGCTTCCTCTGAGAGCTGAACCTACCAAAACACAAAGCAAACTGTCTGACCTCAGCTAACAGTGCCTCAACACTGAGGACCTCCTATCACAATAAGCATTCCCCGCTTCCCATTACTTGCTAAGAGAGAGGGGAAGCTTCAGATATTCTTATGCTGACACCTCCTTCGACTACTATGCATCAGCTAATCAATGTGGAGCCAGACAGTGGATAAGCCAAAGACCATATGATATTACTTTGATGTCTGTACCTTGCTACTGAAATATTTTTTGTCTTCAAGCATGAATCTCTCCTCCTCATACTAAGGCTCAAGTTCAAGAGCATCCATGGGCCTTGTAATGTTTTCATTTATGGATGGATTCCTGTTAGCTGATTTGCCTACACATTTTAAAAATCTATTCCTTATTAGTCATGACTAGGGAACGAGCTGCCAAGTGCATGGAAATATCTACTGAGGGATGTTTTTCCTTACAATCTCTTTCAGTTCTTGGAAAATTGATGGTGTTATCACACAAAACATTTTCAGAAAACTCAGGCTGGAACTATGCTGATATATCAGGCTAATTAGCTACTTAGATGCTAGGATTCAAACAGCTATTTTTCAGGAAGCCTGGACACCCTTCAGATGCGAGGCCTGTAACATGCATGTATTAACACTCCAGTTCCACACCAGCAGAAGCTGGTCACTGCAGGTACTGAGAGCTTGACAAGTCACTTTCATATGGGCTTCTCAGAGCATCTGCCAAAATCTTACATGAAGCAGTGAACACAAACGGTTATATAACTAAAGAATAAGCACACATATTACACACTTGCAATTTGGACAGAACAGGAAGCTCAAATACCTTTGTTACAAACAGAAATGCATGTTTGTCTGTTTCCTTTGGTTTAACTCACAGGTAAGCATACTTACATTTTACTTATCACAATTCTAAGGCAACATCAAGCAATTTACCTAGAATTGACTTAGAAATACTATTTATAAAAAATGTTTATCTTCTTGTAAAAATATCAGTCTAATCCCTTAGCTTTTAGTGCTGTTCTAACCCCTTAGCAGTATGCAATTAGCACCTGCTAACTCTCTCAGTCTGAAAACATTTATAGATGAATCAGAGATACTGTCTGATAAGAGAATATGAAATTACTCTGACTTTGGGTTAGGATCCCCAGGGACCCAAAAATCCAGAAGCAAATATTACCCTGAGTATTCTTGTTCTACATAAAGACAGCAAGCCTGCTCCCTCCGCCACTACTGCCTTGCACTTCATAAGGTCGCTTCCATCAGCGCAAGGCAAGCTGGAAATACCGTTTGCATGTAATACCATTACGCACCAGTGATTGCAGAGGTTTGAAAACATCTGCAGTGTGAGACAAGGAAGAGCCAGAAAACCAGATGGGAGCAGGGGGAAAAGGGCCCAGGAAAGAAAATCCTGGTCTTTAAATTCCCACTAATAACCAACAGCTCGTGAAGCTAAATACATGCTGCAAGCAAATTAAAGAAGCTGAACCAGTAAGAACAGAGGCTATCCAACAAATTACTAAGACTTCTGATTTTTTTCACTCCTTGGAGATGAGGGAGGGTCAGGAGAAAAAATAAAGTATATACACATCTCTTGGCACTGCCTGGGATTTCTGTGCCACTGGGAATAGGGGAAAAATTGCACACCACGTGAATAATGTGCAGGTCAGAGACTTAAAAGAGATGCACTTCAAAATAAGTCAATAAGACCAATTCTTAGATGGAACATTTTCCAGACACCACCTATTTAAAGATTGCACAGCAGTGTTTGCCATTATAGTAGAATTCTACTGTATTTTAAAAGACCAAAGTGTTAAATTAACTTAGAGGATGCACTGAGAAATATCGCTATCTTTTTCCTGCTCACAAGATAAAACAAACCTCCTGTCTTTAAATAATTCAGGACAGATAACTCTCCAAATGCCTAAGCAACAAATTATTGGTAGCTATACATTTAACAGAACATGTGCTCTCAGGATTTTGATTAAAACATCAACAAGGCAACATGGCTACCATTCTGTATACAAGGCTGTATATCCAGTATTTCACCTCTTGAAAAGAACAGGGCTGAAATAATTTCAACCAAACTCTTTCCAACATTTTCTGCATCACGTACCCCTATCTGCAGGAGAAGTTCAACCACCATCGTACCCATCTCACGATATTAGTGCACAAGCAGTTATGCTCTCCTGCAGATCATGCATTTGAGGTGGTTATTAATACACACAGAAACAAAACAGTATGTAAGGTTATTCAAGAAGATCAGGAATTTATGATGTCCCCATACACAGTGAAGCTTTCTACCACAAAAGACTGTTTCCCAGCATCTTCTTTCTCCCTTCTTTGTATAAAGTATTTTATGCTGCTGAGCATTATATCCACATGTAGAAACTCTACATACAAAGAAGTCCTTTGAGGAAACTCAGAATCTGCTGCTTCTATTTTGGGAATACGTATTCTGTGCTTGAGCTAAAATTTATCTTCTGAAATGTATAATTGAGAGCGTAGATATTAACTTCTAGTTCAGCCAAGAGTTTGTCATGACTCAAACTTTATCACACTAATCTATGAAACCAAACAAAAGCACCAAGATACAGTAGCGAAGCTAGTGGTGTACAGGGAGAGACTCCCTTCCCTAGCATGCAACGTGAAAATTGCCTAGGACAAGGGAGATACTTGCCAAGGCTCTGGCATTCCAGCTTTGGGTGTCAGGTGGGCCTGCAGTTAGAGAATAACAGGCTTGAATTTGCCCCTCACCTTATTTGCCAGGACACAAAAGAGATTAACTGCGTGGGTAAACCTTTGCCGTGTGGGTAAGCTGATTTCATCTGCATGAAGGAATTCACCCTGTAAAAGTATGGGGCAACTGCGATAGGAAACAGACAGGAAAAAATTCTAAGCATGAAGAAAGGAACCTGTGAGAAAAGATTGATGCTGTGTGACTAGAAAAGCCTGCTCCGAATAAAAGAGACTTATCCTGGGGGAGGGTGAAGAAATAAAAGCAGCATAACTTCAGTTCTCTTTTAAAGAGACACCTCCAGTTTAATATGCTCTCTTTGCTCAACATCAGTTGCAGGGATGGCAGCTGCTATTTGCTGCTATCACTTAGGCACAGAGCAGCACGAAGACAACAGGTCTATTTTCAGCCCATTTCATTGGATACCTTTACTATAAAAAAACCTCCAAAGACTGAAACAGGCAGTACAAAGAGGACAGGAAAACTGCAAAGTCTCAACACCAGAAGGCTGAAGCTTTCTGCAGCTTTACAGGATACAACTGAGATTTAGTAAACAATCTGTAAAGCTTGTTAAATATGTACAGGATTAAGCAGCAAATTGCTCAAATATGCATACTCACAAAAATAATACAGCTTGACATGTATTGAGTTGAATTTGAACTTAAGAAAATAGAAGCAGTACTGGTAAGCAAAAGGAAAGCAAATGAAATATAATATATCCTCAAATATCCTGAAATATAAATATATACTCAGGTGAAGATCACAACTTGCAGGTGGCCAATTCAATCGATTACTTTGAAAGCTTTCCTAGACACCCCAGTGGTCCCAATTAAACAGCATCTGCAAGCTCCTTCAACTGCCAACTCTGAAAAAGACAAGATGCAGAGTTGCTCAAACAGACTAAGAACTGGCCTCAAACCGAACTGCTCTATTCCTGCCAACAGGTGATGAAAATTCTCTCTGTGTATGAAAGAAAATTAGCAGTGTATTCAGAAGTTGAGCTTTTCTGTCCTTCATTTGCACACACGTCACTGTCATCCAGTCCGGGTGCAAGGCACACTCTGGCCTTACTCTCTCCCTAGGACATGCAAAACCTCTCATGCCCATGAAAGCATGAAAAGTGAACATCACATTGTCAAAAAGTTTTTAATTTAAGATATTAGCAACTTTTTACCCACCAAAGGGAAAAAAGTATAATCAAAATTTTCACTTTAAACACCTCCAACAATTTCTTTCCCCTGCCAGCATAAGACATTTTTGCTGCAACTCTGTGAAACACTGAAAAGGTTTAACAGAATCAAAAAGTTCTCCAACTTACTCTACAAGTGAGAGGGGACAAGAATAAGGCCGTCTTATGGATTCCAAACAGTTAAAAAAAGTTACCTTCTTCGCTATCTGAGGCACTGCTCTTCTCTTGAAGATTTTCATTCTCATTCAGATCCAAGGACTTTTCTAAAGATCTGCTTCTGACTAGCTTAACAGATTTTCTTTCTGAAGATGGAAGAGGGCTCTTCTTTATTTGTTTCTCACTTAGAGACTCTTCCACCTAAAAAAGCAATAGGAAAAAAAAAGATCAATAATCATAGGCCACTAGAAAAAGAAAGTTATTTTCAAAGAAAAACAATACAACCAAAGCCACAAATTCTACCTGCTCAGTTACCACACAGTCAAGCACTGATTTCCTCCACCTCAGCCAACCTCCCTTACTCTTTATCTCAGACTTTCACTTCGCTCTGGTAACCAGACTTGTTTATCAGCTCTGCCTTACCAAGAGCCACCTTAAAGAGGCAGTTTACTCCCTATACAGTTCCTTTCCCTGCATCAATGCTGGCACTTACAAACTCATTAATTTAACACAGCTATTTACTACTTCTTGGTCAGATTTGTTTTTATACCGTTTTAGAAGAGGGTCCAACAATCCTAAAGGGAAGCACAATGAAGCAGGTAGGGCATCCCTTTTTCACTAACATTCGGTCACCCCAGTTGAATATTTGAAAAATGTTCTTGCTTTGTAGGGCTTCATCACCTTTTAACAAAGCAAAAAGTTAAATAAAAGAAAAACAAACAAAAACACTGCATAGAGTCACCTTACCTATAAAATGCTACTTCTAGAAATAAAGCAATGGAGTATCATCTGCCATTTTCAATACAGAATAAGAGCATGCCTCACAGTACCAGCCATTGATTCAATGATGCAGCTCTGAATCACGAACTACAGTTACAGGGCGATAAGCTTGCACACACTTTGAGAAGTAATTGCTAGTGAAACCATATGCACAAGGTTTGTGCATTTCAAACTACCACTTAAAACGCTTGTTTAAGAGTCCTAGTTTTCATGCTAAACCTTCCCTTAAAGCTCCCATTGCATTCAGTGAAAGAACTGGGATCAAGAACAGTAAAGTCCCCATAGGCAGTAGCACACAGATGGTATTAAATGAGGTTTCTTTAACTGAGTAGCTCCAATTAATCTGCAGTACCATCATCCTTAAAGATTATTCAGCACTGACTCAAAACCAAAAGCATCCGCTGCTTGGATAATCATCATGTTCTTCCTGTACTACTTGACTTTTTTCAAAAGAAAGACCATTTACTATTTTGTGCAACAGAGGACCATTAGCAGAAGGTGCATAGCTGGAAAACAGACAAATGCAAATTCGATCACAGTATAAGTGAGCAAAAATATTCCCTAAAGGTCAAAAAAAGAATATTGCATCAGCAAAGACAACCAATCAACAAATGCTCCTATTGAAAGGAGCTACGTGCCTGAAGTTATACCCAGGTACACAATGGGAATGAGGATAGTAACCAATATTTCAATGATAATGTTCTACCAACGCATGTAGAAAGGAGGAAGGAGCTAGTAGTGGTGAAATGTCCAGTACTGCTGAGCTCTGTACCAATGCATTTCTGTTTCTGACCTGCCAACAGAAGGCTATGGGATAGGGAAAACCTTACAGAGCCTTCCAAAGAGGAGCAGAAGGAGGAAGGTGGCTTCCATACAGAGATGACCTGCACTTAGAGAAGCAGACATGCCACAACTGGTATTACACAGACTTCATTTAATCAACCACAGACAGCTACTGATAATAGCTTTTTCCGAGACAGTCCAAGTCATGCCAGCCAACCCCTTCATTAGTTCAGATCTCTTTCTGAAGAGAGTCTGTGGGCTTCTTTGGTCTGTCAGAGCAGTGAGGAAGGAGTTAAGCCTTTTTCTCTCCTGTCTTTTTCTGTCCTGTCTTTGGAAGGCAATTATGCTGTGCATCATCAGTGCAATGATATTTGATAAAAGCTTTCTAAGCACTGCCCTCTCCTCTTACTGCCCTTGTGCTTCTACAATATCTGCTATAATCCTAGGCTGTGGGGAGAGCATTGGCATTCTTTAGAAACACCAAATGTTTAACACAAACATTATGTATTTTAGCTAAACAGTAAACTAAACACATTAATCAAGATTGCTGTTTTACATTATAATTAAATAACTTTTTTGAAGGGTGACCATTCAAAAAGAATCTTAGAATTTAACCCTGCTCACAGTCAAATCCCTGGGCATTTCTACTTACCTACATGCCCAATTAGATTTAGCACCTGCAACTAACATCTCTGGGAGCAACACCTAGTAGGTAAACAAAACACTTTTCTGTGCAGAGCCATTACTTTAAAATGACTTGTTCTTGTGCAAATAAGATTTAAACAAGTCCAAATCAAGGCTACCTGGGTAATTTTACTTAGTCTAAAAAGCCAGAATTCTAGCAGCACCCACAGTCCCCCCAGGTCTCCCCCTCTTCAGCTCTCCAAAAAAATCTTGTTTTAGACTCCTAGGACTCAGGCACACCCATCTTCGTAGTAACTAAGCTTTTAACACCTTACAAACTAACACCAGTTTTGTTTGCTGGGTATCAGTCTCTCACGACTAACTTGCATTTCCACTGAACTACTTAAAGCCTACTTAAAGTCCAAAGGAGTTTTACCAAGTAACAAAAGCCAAAAGACCTGTATGATAGTAAGGACTGTTACAAGCATCTCTTTTCTTCCCTCTGATTTTTTTCAAAGCTGAAACAGCAACTAAGTAGCTGATCTGAGAATAGTGAAAGGCTTTGGCGCTCTGTTTGCTTTTACCTGATCTTTCCCTTGGGGTAGCTATTAACCACGAGAAAATGTCCGTAACCTTTTAGGACTATAACGGCACATAGTAGCCCCAGCAACCACACTAAATGCTGTGCACACCTCAGATACCATTACTAAAGTATTTGCCCTCTCAAATAGAGAATTACACTTACAAATTCATTCAACACCACAAAACACCCACGTTTGTTCAGTTTTCATTAACACAAAGGATAGGGAAAACTCACCCTAACCAAGGGTGTTTTTTTTATTTCCTACTTTCTAAATGATCTCTGCAAGTTTAATTAAGCAAGGGTAAAGTGGAAGAAAATAGGTTTCATATATTCACAACAGAAGACTAACTGACCTCTGAAGGCAAGGATACATAGCATAACTTACCCTCTAACAATCCTCATGTATAGCAGGCAAAAGAGCCTTGAGGAATTTTTTTAAAATCGAAATAGCACAAGCAAAAAAACATTGGAAGTTAACACAAGTACTACTTTCATAAAGCACCTACATAAAAAGGGACAGGGTGCACAGGAAGGTGAATAAAACATGATTAGTTTTGTTTCTACAGCTGGGAAGACCAAGGCCTAAACCTCAGCATTATGCAGAGAATTAGAAACTCACACCAACAATGTTATCTTATCCTGAAGTTTGCTTCCCAAATATATTCTTGAAACCTGACAGTATTCATATCCAATTTCTGATGTGAAAACCTTTTAGGTACCATGAACCGGGTAATAAATTCCACAAATTACAATTCCCATGCATTCTTATGTTTACAGATAGACAAGTTCAGCATATTTCTTTTCAGTTATGAATAGCAAGATTGAGTCAGTACTTACACCTGACAATGCGTGTCTATTGAGTGACTCTCCTTCTGTTTGAAGTGTGGATTCCCGAACTAAACCAACTGTTTTAGGTAGTTTGTCATCCCTTTCTCCAGGTTCATCACAAATGCTGGATCTGTTCAAAGGAAGAAATAAGATATATTTGGAGCCACAGTAAGTAAATAAGCATGGCTTTGTAAAACTGAACAATGCAACTCGCATCTCCTTTTTAAGCTTTTCATGGGCAATTTCTACACTCACACCATGGTTACTCTGCTAATATTAACAGCTACCAACTCATACCTCCCACATCCACCTTGTTAACCTATCAAGCCATGTTTCTCACCATAATCACCTCAATAAATACAGCTTTTGCCTGTTTCCAGTAAAAAGCCAAGCACAGGTGAGATAGAAAGCATGCACCGTGCAGAGAAACAGAGGTAGCTTTGAGTGATTTTGGAAAGTGTCTGAAGAAACTTTGAGACTTTTTCCTGCATCCATTATATCTGAGTTGCAAAGTACTGCATTTATTTATTTATTTTTTTAAACAGATAAAACCCAGGAAGTACTTAATGGGACATTTTTTTGAAGCTTGCGGTGTTTTCATTTCCTATTACACATACTCAGATAACGCAGGAATGAAAAGGAAATGCAAGTTACACCGTTCAATTTTACAAAGTCATATTTATTTACATACGGATACAAAATTAAAACTCCACTATTAGAATTACACTGACTGTTCATAAGATAGGTCATATTTATTCCAAGAAATCAATAAAACCGTTCCAGAAAGATATCTATATATAGTTTTCTTCTAGCTTTTTAACTCCACCTGACTATCATACATAAAATAAGCTAAGACCTGAGACACGGGGACAACAAAGCAAGTATTTTAGTCTCCATGGAGTGAGGAAAAGTGTTTGAACAGCAGATATAGCTCTATTCCATTCAGCCCTTCCAGACTGTTGAAGGGCATATAGATCCTGACCAAACATTATCAGGAGAAAAGTTGATATTTAAGCAATCCTGCCCTCCCCCCAGGCAGATCCAGGGGCAACAAGGTCTTCCTACCTCCCTCTGCAAGGGGCCTCAGCAGTGTTCCTCTTTTAAACAATGAACACAATTAAGTTTTTATGCATATTCAGTTTATGCAGTTCAATTCTCTGCATCGTTTTACTCTAGGCTTAACCTTTCAGGTAAGGCTACAGGAGCACTTTGGAAAACAGTTTTTAAAAAAGAGAACATTGCTTCCTCATGAGTATATCAATAAGCTTTATAGTCTCCTCTTACCGACACTGCCCATTGTCCTCAGATGATGAGTGGAAGCTCTCCATCTCCTCAGTGTTCAGGCCCAGCTCAGAGCCATAGCTCTGGTGCACCAGCTGCCAGAATTCCTGCTTGGTCAGCCTCTGAAAGAAAGCGAGCTAGTCAAGAACTATGCTATGGAGCAGTAAGGCACAGTAGGTAAAACAGTAAGAAGTTTGAATTACACCACAGCCTTTAACCTCACTTCTGACAAGGTCTGCAAGCATTTAGGTATCACATTTCAAGATTAGATTTCAGCATTTTGGGGAACTGAACTCCCATCTACTCTACGTACCCAACCCATCACTGTTCAACCAATAACACTAGACATCAAAAAACTAGCATTTCAAGAAAAAAAAATGCTTGTAGTTGCATCTTCATTTTTCACCAGCGTTTTCAGAGATATTTTCAAAGCATCTCCCTCCTGAGTTTCACAAGACATGGCACAAAACCAGTAGCTAGCAAACAGCCAGTCACTCCCTCCCCCTTTTATCCTGGACAAACTTAACAGATCCATGCCTGTTTCCTCGGGATGCTCAAAAACCACTCTACCAGCAGCGAGAAACTAGCACTTCAGTCACTGCAGACATTAGTGCTAGCTCAGTCAGCAGTCCACCTCATCAAGGTTGGGCAGCAGGTGGGACACTGCCACAAGCTCCATAGAAAATACCTTGTTTCACAGCTGGCCGCTCTTCTCTTTTCCTATAAGCTCCGTGAATTCCACATTCTCCCTGACCATCAGGAAAGTTAGGGAAGTGAGTGTTACAACCAACTCATATCAGCAAAGTAAGCAACTAGTTTCAAAGTCCACTTTTTCTGGCAGGAAAGGGCCAAACCAAAAAAAAAAAAAGAAAGGAAATGCAGCAATACTGTTTGGGTATTTAGTCAAAGAAGACAGGCATCGCACTGGAAAATGTACTGCAGTCACGATCCATATTGATCAAGGGAACAGAACCATGCTAATGAGGCAGTAACACAGGTCTGCTTACTATCTGCATGAAATGATCACATTAAATACTCGTGCATTATTTAAAGGGCTTTTAAGCGATCCTCTCCACCTCTCTGCTCTGCCTTCAGTGTTACACTACCTACAGTTTTAGCCACCCAAAAAAGGCCTCTCCACAAGCACCAAGGTAAACGCTCACCTACACACGGTCGGTTCCTCACGCCGGGTCGCGGCCCCGCTCCATACGCTACCCCCGCCCGACACACACACAGCCCGGCACTTTCTCCCCTCACCCTCTGGGCCCGCAGCCGCCGGCCGGCTCCTCCCCGCCGCTCCCGGGCCACTCCGGCCCGCTCCCACTTCCTGCTCGGCGGCAGGGCCCGGCCCCACAGCCGCAGGGGCTGCTCCAGGCCGGCACCGCACGGCCCCTCGCCCTCCTCCCTCACGGGGAGGCGCGAAGCCGCGGGCGGCCTCGGCTGCTCTCTGAGGGGAGAGACGTCGGGGTTTTCCACGAGTACTCTGCTGGCACAGATCATCGCCTTTACTTGTACCGGGGACAAAGGAAGCGTTACAACACTGAACACGCACCTAGAGAGCACGGATCCTAACAGGTAGAAATCTCAGGCCCCGTGAGATTTCCTGCGGGGCACCACGGTGCTCAGCCTGCACCAAGCACACAGCTGCCTCACCTTCCTTCCAGGGACACTGTGTGCTTCAGCTGTTAAGTCTCTGAAAACAGACAATGCTTGTTTTTAAAATACGACTGAGGTATACCCTTAGAGAGCCCACCTCTCCACCAGAGATTAAATGGCAGGCACAAAGCTGCTTTCATTCTGTTGCCCAGTACTTCCCCAGCTTTTTTCCAGTCCTAAGAGACCTGACAATGGCTAAGCTTCACTACACTCATCAGCACAGTCTGCATCAGTCTGCAGGCATATCAGCCTGTCCTTGTACAGGGAACTCAGTGGTTCGCAGAAAGAAGAAAAACTACAAGCTGTGCATTTTAGGAATCTATAAGTTGTTTCCTGTGGTTTTAAAAAGTCAATATTACTAACTTCTGTTTCTAGAGCCAGGATTCTTGCAATCTGCTCAATTATTTCTAGCTCAGCTAGATAGAGTAAGACATTAACAGTCAGCCCAGCTTCAAATCAGACTTGCTCTACTATAATCAGAAAAGATTAGTTCTAAAGGCAAAGAGGGCATGACTTTTTTGGCTCAGATTTCTGTCTCTGAGCAGAAGCAGTCTGGAGTGGCTCTGAAACTTGTAAAGCTGAAACTAAACCCAGATTACTATGCCCACTCAAGGTAACGGTCCATGCTAGATTACTTCTCAGTTCTTTGTATACAAAAAAAGAAAGGCTACAAGAAGCAGTGGGACACATTTTTGTCCTTTCAACCTGGAACACAGTATCAATACTTCATGTCACACCAGTCAAAGTGGTGGCATCAAACAGGCTGTCCTACAAAATACTATAAGCAAAGCTACTGATATTTACCCCCATGGGCAGGTGCAAAAGTAAAGACAAGATACTCCATGAAGGTTTAATCCAGAGACACCCCACACACATAAACACCCTCTCAAACCAAGTAACTCTAACATGGAATTTTGCCTAATTTCTTGATTACAATGGCAAAGGGTAACAGTGAACACTCTGTTCAGTTAAAACTGCCTGGACATGAAGGTCAAAATCGACCTTAGCCCTCTTTGATCTCTAAAACAACCTTTACTGAATGCAAAGGTGCAACAAGTCTTTTTCAAAACCTTGCCTTAGAAGCTGGTTGATACGCTGCCCCAGAGGATGTTTGCCACAAGAACCCCAGTTCAGCTACAGTTCTGGTCCCTTCTCACACTCCCAGACTTATCTGCTTCAGCACCTGGAGACTGGTGCAAGTCTCTACCTAGCAAAGCACAGGAATAAAAGGAAAATAATCCAACTCTAAGGAAAAGGACTCATGGGAATTGAGACTGAGTTAAGATCTTGTTCTATTAGAAATAAGGAAAACTGTGTTTGTTTGGAATTTGAATAACCTGCTTCATTATATTTTAATTTGTTCCTTCTCCCTCAAACTGGAGGGATATTTGACATCCACCAACTTTAGGAAAACAAAGAGATAGTATAAATGCCATTGCTCTATCATTAACAACCATTACTAAAGTTGTTTCTGACAATTTGGAAAGTCTGTTGCAAAGCAGGAATCGTGGCTGATTTAATAAACTGATGCATTATTTAAAGCCTCAATGGATGTGAAAGCTGCTATCTGTTTTATCAAAGTTGGTGTCATGTCTCTTCCAGACCTACATTAATGATTCCTTATTTTCCATGATGTTTCCCTTCCAAAAGGAAGCATTTCAAAAGCAATGGCATGGTAGAAACCTAGAACGTTCACTTTGACTACATTTTGCAACGGGAATTAATTAAATGTGGATTTTTTCCCCCCATCAAACAGAAGTCTTCACGTGGATATTTTAAAAAGAAAAGTGCCATCTTAAGAAGAGGGTACCCATTGATTCTAAAAGGAACCAAAGCTGAAGGGCATCAAGCACAGAGAAGCTATGAGCTACAGAGTTGCAGCTCAGCTAAAGTGATCAGGAATCTTTACCAGAACATGAAAAAGTTAGAAGACAGCATCTTGGCCTAATTAAGCTTAGAGTAAATGGCTACATGCTATTCCATGTCTTTCTCCTACACTATGCAATTTCTAATCAAAAAGGCAGGCTTCACAGAAGGCTACTTGTTGAACTGTCTATGAACATGACACTTAAGTACAAGGCAAAACGGCCACAAGATGGTGATCTGGTAAAGAGCATGCTGACCCTCCTGAGAAGTTCTGTAGAGGGTAAAAGCTTAGAGTATATCAGGTAAAGCAGGTAAGTCACTATTCAGAAGAAGTGAGACCGTGAAATACAAACTCAACAGCTAAGAAGTTCTGAAGGGGCCACAGCCAGCAACTGAAATTGACTGTTGTGCTAACATGATTTGAAGCACATGCAATTCCAAACCCCAGAATCAAAACCTGCAACTCTGGGATTATCTACTATCAGGTGGTGCAAACCAACACTGTGACAGTTGCTTATAAAGTTTACTTCTGACAAGACATGAGTAACTTTATTTCATAATTTAACAGTACCACGTCATTGCCTAGACTGGCAGATATATTCCAGAGGATAACTAAATTATCCATAGGGTTTAAAACATTTAGCTGCTAGCAGAGGAAACATTAAAACCAGCTCCTTTTGGAAATGGTTCCAGGGAGATCATTATGTTGTCACAAACCTCACAGATTCTGACAGGATCCCTTTGACAACTACATCCCAGAAACATTAGGCTCACAGCACTGCATACCACACCAGAGCCTCAGAGGTAAGACATACCTTTCAAATGTATACTGTCCCTGGGACAAGGGCATATGCTCATCTACTCAGTGCCTCTCTGCAACTTGATCTAGTTCAAATAAGCAGTAAAGATTTTCATAAACAGATTAATTTTGCCTTAATTGGCACTTTCCTTGATTTTCAGCTTTTGGTTATAGAAGTGCCTCTAGGCTGCCTTAACACTCATTTAACCAAAAATGTTTGTGGCAACTGCATAAGTAGTGCAACAGCTTTAAGCCTTTGGGTACCACTGCACTACAGAGTTTATATATACATATTTCAGTGTTCAACTGCAAATATGTTGGAATATTTAAACAATGAGAGCCATAAACAGGAAGGAGATGGTTTTCAAAAACTGCATTACTTACACTGATGTTCTGCAACACAATTGTCAGTACATTTTTAGAAAGATTAGCTTATGTGCCCACAAATTGAAATATAAATCAACTTAACAAGCACGAGTTGCCAAAATATACTCCCATATCATTCAGCCTACTTGTGTTGCATTTATTCAAGGTCAGGGGAATTATAATGAATGGCTGGCAAAGGTTCAACTAACTTATCTGAGAAGGTGACTTTTGGCTTTTTTTTTTTTTTTTTTTTTAAAGGAAAAGAAAGTTTTCACTGAAAAAGACACTTGCTCTTTTGATTACAAGTTAGCCACAGAAATCTTGAAGGAAATACATACCAATACCTGCTTCAGTTAGTTTAGAGAAGCATGCAACCTATCTTCAAATATAACCAGCAAAGCTATACACAGCAATATAAAGGAGAAAAGGATAGGAAGCTTATTTGTAATCTGAAGTACAAGGAGGCAAAGGAGACCATGAGGTTAGAACTCCGTGTCAAGACGGAGTTAATTTTTTCTTCAAGAATGTCTCTCATCCTCTGAAGATGCATCTCCATATGATTACAAAAGATTCTTTTGTTATTTAACCACAGGCACCACCAGGCACTTAGAAGCTTACCTTATCCAACAACACGTTCTGCCATAAGCGAAAGATACTGAGGTAGCTTCTGTCTCTTGCACTGAACGATGTGAAGAAAAACTGCAGGAAAAAAGGTACGAAAAGCTCACTTGTAGGTATTTAAGAAAACCACAATGCTTCCTTTTACCTTAAATATCCTAAGGTTTTCAGTAATTGCATGCTCCTCTCATATTCCTCACACTGAACACTTTTTATCATTTCTAATAAACAAGAGTTAGATCTTCAGTAGTAGTCAGAGTATATAAAAACTCTTGCTTGTCTGGGCATCCAATTGCAACCGTTTGTACCCCTCAACTAAATACATAGTTAAAGTCTTTTGCCCACCTCCAAATAGGAAGTGGAACAAATCAGATGTATATGCCTATTTCTTAAAGGCCACAGCGCTTTCCATCTTATCTCTACATACTCCTTTTATTAAATCTCTTCACATGGGATGTGAAATTGCAATAATTAAAATAGGAGATCAAATTAATGTGTCATTTGTAGTTTTAAACTATTTAGAAGTTGGTTCAGTAGAGAAAATATCTTTCTTGATGAAAGAAGTTAATCTCCTCAGAAGAAATTGAGAGGGAGCAGCCAAATGTGGAACAAGAGGAACCATAGCCCCTTCAGAGAGAACAGCTCCAGAATCATCCTAGAAAATTATCTTCTGTATCCAGTCAAGAAGTCTCATTTCTGAGGCATTGCCAGAAGAGGTATCATGAAATATACATTGGACGTAAGAGCATTCTGCATCATACATCTCAGTTTCATCCAAATTCAAGTCCCAGAAAACAACTATTTCCACCATATAAAATTGGGTAGTTTACGTGTAGATTCCTCCATGACTCAAAGCCCACGTATCACAGTCCTTTCACTTTCAGCCATTTCTTATGGAACATTTAAATCTGATAAGAACACAAAAATAAATTCAAAGACATTCTGAATTGATTTCCTGTATTTTTAGTTTTTAAGTATACTTTGATAATCAGTAGGACAAGAATTCCCCTTTTCAGGTTACTGCATCAGTGTTAGCAGTGGGGTCTGTAATCAAGCTAGAGTTGATAGTTTGGTCTCTGTGCACATCAGCTTTCAAGTCTGCCTTCTAATTCTAGTAACGTTTAAAAACTTGTCAGGGAAAGCTACTTATTCAAAGCCAGAAGTGCTCAGTTCTGGAAATTATCATTTAAAAGACAAATGTATTTCGATTCAGGTTTTCACCTTCTCGCCTTTTGTTGCTATCTGTATGGCATTTGGAATGAGCCGAGCAGTCTTTTCCTTTGTCATGAAAGTGATATCCTTCAAAGCAATAGAAATCTAAGCAGAAAGAGAATTAATAAATTTTAGATTTAAGTTATTTTAAATTTACAGAGTCAGAGAACATGCAAGAAGAAATCAAACTTTAATCCAAACACCGGGATGAAATACAAATAAGATTTTGAAGGCAGTTGTCTCCATTTGCTAACCTTCACAGCAAGCACTCCCAATTTGGAGCAAATTAAGATGATTTAAGAGCAATTTCCTCTTCTTTCATATTAGGATTAGAGAAGCAAGCGGTTCTCTTCTTTCCTTCTACCCTTGCAGCAGCACTCCACAATGAAGGGCAAAATATCAACTATATAAAACCATACAGGCTGTGATTTCAAAAGGATTTTTTTTTTTTAAATATCAAGTCTATGAGAAAAATTTGATCATCAAATCCATCTGATGAAATTAAGCTTGATTTTTAGTTGAGCTTTTCTGTACCTTCTTAAGTACACAAACTATTTGTTGCCTGCACTGTGTATGTCAAAGCAGATAGAATTCAAGTGATTAAGTTATCAGCGTTCTCAGCTGCACGTTTTGATACATCACCATCACCTATAACTAGGCTACCTTCCCTTTCTCATTCACTTCTTTATGCTATTTCTTCAGCAGGTGCAACAACTGCTTTCATGAAAACTTAACTCATTAAACTAATTTCACAGAAAGAGAGCCAACATGTCATTAATATCTACTTCTGCTTATACTGATCAAAAGCTACAAACCACAATGTGAGAAATTGTATCAAAGTTCTTTTTCAGATTGCCTATAGTTATTCTTAGATGCTGATACTTATATATACACACACAAGCACACACGAGTTTTTTATATATACATATATACACACACACACATATATCTGATGTGGCAAGGCAAATCATTAAAGAACTGCAAAAGACTACCTTTAAGATATAAGAAGAAAACAATTGCCAAATGTCTTCCTATACTGAATGACTGAGCAGGCTTATTTTTACACGTGGACATCTCCAAGACTACTCTCAATTTATGGTGCAACAGATTTGCTTTTCCACTCCAGGATACAGGCTCAGCATGAGATGGACAGGATAAGAGTCCCTCAAACAAATCTTACATCCTGATACTACAAGGACAAAGAAATGGGCTTTAAGTACACTAAGAAATCTTACTGTAGTCTCCCATCGGAAAATGTTGCTGTGGAAACAGAGCCAGTTTTCAGAGAGATACAAGCGTCCTTGCAGCAGGATATCCTTCTGGAGTGCACAGGCGTAATCTATGCATAGAGAGAAAGAGTAAGTTTACTCACTTATAACAGTTCAGCAGACCCAAGCATGTTAGCTTAAAATGAGATAACGGTATTACAATACAAATAAAAATCCATTTCTTTCACTCTTCTCAACTCTGATGGCAGACTTGCATTGGGTTGCACCCAGACGATTGTTCTGGGAACACCTCAAGGTCAGAGTCAATGGAAATACCTGTGTAAAGACAATATTCCATATATTGACCTCCTGTGCCATATCTTATGTTTTCAGAGAAGTAGGAATACATGGGAGAAATACGTTAGAGAGCCTAAATAAAACAATACACATCCAATTTATAGTATAACAGATTATACCACCAACTCCTACATAACAGTAGTATGTTGTAGTACAGCAATAGTTTTCCACTACAGCAATAATTTTCCACTGAACAGATCCTATCACTAGCTAAACTATCTGCAGAGTAAGACATAAGAAGACAGCTTGAAGCAATCCGGTTCTTCAGGCAGGGAATATTTTCATCACTTGACTGTCATTTTTATTATGATACTGCCTCAGGCTGAAACATCCCTACTAAGGAATATTTTTCATCTGGAATGCAATTACCCATCATCAGATCCCTGCTGATCAAAACTGAGATATGAGGATTTGCTTGCACTTTTAAATCTTTGAGAGAATTTTCATGAAGAGCCTGAAGAGTCAAACACTTTCAGAAGCACTCAGTACTAAAGTGAGCATATGGAAATAAATGTCAAAGTTCCCTTTAGTCATACAGAAAGAAAGTTAAGACAGACAGACCACTTCTGAAAGCTCCAACCTAGAGGTTACCCTTTGTTTTTTTCTGTACATAACAGGCACCTGTTCACAGAGAACTTGGATGATTTCAACTGTAGAAGTATCAAAGTGTTTCTCCTTTTTTATTTTGAAAAACACTTTGTTATTTTCCAAGCTACCATTTTTATTCTGTACACACCAAAAAGATGAATACAGTTCTTGTCCAAGTTGCAAGAAGTTCAGAAGCCTCTCATCATACTAACTTAAGGGTAAATATGCATCTGCAAAGTTTTCACTACAATTTTAAAAACTCTCCTGGATTTCCCCTCAAATGAGTAGCAATAAAGCTTCTCACAAGATGCATGAGACACATGTACAAGCCCAAACAACTTCATGAACTTAAATTCCAAATGAATAAATTTCAAGCACGTGTTTAAAATTCAAGAAAAGTCCAAAACCAAAGTGCTGGAGAGAGAGAGAGAAGGCAGCAAGAGTCTGAGGTTAAGGACTTTCAGAAACCAATACCAAAACATTCCCATCTAACTTTCATGTTTCGAAGACTGACACCTATTTAGACCTATAAGTACTGCCTAGCACTTTATGGGACCATCTTACTACTTTTTCCTCATCCTAGCCAGATACCCATACTAGAAACAATATCCAAAAAAAAATACTCCTCTTTTCTTGCAGAGCTAGCATAAAATTACTCCTCTCGGAGGCCTGGGCAAGTGACAAGCAACACCACAAGCTACCTACAAAAGACAATGTCAAAACAAAGGAAGAGGTTAGCATTTCTCCTTTTGTGTTATCAGATCCAGTAACTTAAGATGCTACCTATAAACAACATTTTCAGACAAATTAAAGTCAGTGGCACTCCTTTAAACTCCCGCTTCGAAAGTCTAAAGCTTTTATTGTCATAGAAGAATTATTTCATTTGATCTTTGAAAGTAGGTTGCTCCGAAAGTAATGCTTCCTATTTATTTCCATGAACATTACAACGGCTACAAAGCACAATAACACTATTTGATACAGCAAATTCTCAGCTACAAAACACTACTGCTCAGCACAGTCACCACAGTTAGCTATGCATTTTCACTAGCTATGAACAAGAGCCTGCATGCTGCACTCAAAAATCTGCATCAAGGAGATGACATGCTGTTTCACATGTTGCTGTGACAGCGTTGTTACTAGGAAAATGTTGCCCATGTCAGTGTGGACAGATGAAAGTTGGAAGGTGCCAAATGCAGACTATACAGTGGATATGATAGAATGGTCCAGCCAAGATTGGCAACATGCTCCACAGTCTTCAAACTTGTATGAAGCCTGATGTTATAATGTTGCAAGAGAAAGGCTGTCTTCTTTTCTGGCCTGACTCTTTAAGTCAGCGCCTTCAGCTTAGTGAGCACCAACACCTTGTCCAGGTTCCAGGATATCCAGAAGGATCATCCATCTCCTACCCTAGAAGACAGTACACATACAGTATGCATCACTCTACTCACCAAGGGCTGCATCTTAAACTTTTTCCTTCAATGGGAAATTCATGTCACCACTCCATAGACTGTAGCTCTGACTCTGGCTAATAGTCGTGATACCAATATCTCATACACCAGTAATGATGCAATCCAGAAACTCACTTTCAGCCTCATATTGTATGCAACTTTGTCAGGACTGTGGAACCAGTGTTCTTTCTGTTCTGAGTGAACACTCATGGGATTCACCTGGTGCAAACTTTGTGATATTCCAACATTGCCACCATAGTTTCTAACACATTGAAGCTGATATTCAGCTCTGCACACAGTTTCCTGGTCACAATCCATTGATTCATCTGGATGAGCTGATCCAGAACACAGACCATATTTCATGTTGCAGTCACTACTGCTGAAATGCACCACCCACTGCCTCACTGTGCCTCACATTCACTGTTTAGTCTCCATAAACATTCAGCAAGTGCCGATGAATATCAATGGCTGACTTCTTTCCACATGGAGAAATTCAGTGACACACCTTTGCTTCACTCACACTTCCATGTCAGATGCCATTTTGTCAGACTGCCCCTCTGCTGCCATCTATCACATGGTAACAGCATGCAAGGGAATACTGGTGGGAAGGTTCAGCCTCTACTGCCATACCACCACTCACCTCTGGCATTATGGGCCAACATAGTAAGATAGGAGATGTTATTTTCAGATAATTTCAGCATATTAATGCTCATTACAGTGGAATAGTTTTTTTGTTGTTGTATGCATTTGTTTTTTTAAAAACAGTTAAGTTACGAGTAGGAATCATTTTAGGTTTTTTTTTTTTTTTTTAATGAACTACAGCTAGCAATAGCTTCTTTGAGCATGGTAAATCCTGTGATATGTTTCTCTGAATCAAGCAAAAGAACAGCTCTTAACATAGAAAATGCAAGAGTACAGTGGCAACATTGGGTATGTTATAGGGTAACAAAAAAAAAATATGAAGTAGTAACTTTGCTTCTGACAGAAAAATGCTACACTGTTGACATTGATCATTACCAAATAATTCAACTGTTAATTAACTCTGTTAATTGAAACTGCTTCAGAATTTGCTCCACTGCTTTCTAAATCAGTCCTATGCAAGGAGGATCATCACATCAAAGCTTGGAAGTAACACTATCTTCTTTTGTCTTACTTCTGTACCGAACTCCTTTATTTTAAAACGCAGAAGGCACTTCAGAGCATAACTGCCTCCTGAGCTGACAACACAAGGATTTAACTATATCCATGCAAGTGAAAGCTCTAATTTCTCTTTCATTAACTTGGAAGGAACTTGGCATGCTACAAGCATATACTGACTGCCTCTCAATACTCTCTGCCTAGAAGGTTACAATGCTACTTCTGTATAAAAACAATGCCTAATTCTTAGTGCAGCTGTTACTCAATGCTCAGGCAGCACAAATAGACTCCTCACCTGCAAGGCAAGAAATAAAAACGGAATAAAATGCATCACTATGGGCAAAAGAGGTATGTCAACGGTTTACGGGCTGGTCTGGCCCGGTTCCCTGACTAGCGGGGTGGAGGGGGTGGAGGGATTTTGCAAGATCCGCGCCTCCGGAAAAGGGAAACAGGGGACCCCAAAATAATTACAAACAGTGGCACGATCTGAGGAGAAACAAACTAATTTACTAGATATAGTATCAGAATGCAAGATAACACACTATAATACAATGTAATTAGAATTGAAACTACTAAATCAAATATAATGAGAGAGAGAGAGATTGTCCGAAAGCTGGGTAGGCCTCACCATAACGCTGAGGTGAGATGTGCAGTCCGGTTGAGCAGCTGGGAGAGAGACTGACGAAGCAGAGCCCGGGTCAGATGACCTACCAAGGCCTTCTATCTGCTCCCCCCAAGCAGAAGTGATAACACAGCAAACAGGCTTCTGGGGAACATATTTGTTCTTCTCTTCGGGACAGGTACCCAGAACCTGTCCCGAAGAGAATTTAACTCCCAGTGCACTACATGATGTTATGATGTGGAATACTGATAACCAAAAATCATAAAACCATGACAGAGGTAGGATTTTACACTTGTCACCTTTTGATTTTTTTTCCATGGAGCAAAACAGGCAGGTAGAGTTCTAAAGAAACATAGTAAGAAGTTAGGAACTATAGTCTGAAATTCTTTGCCAGATGCCTCTTTCCCTACACCTCACGTTGCACTGTGCTCCTCACCACCTCTACTCTTCAGGTTGAGTTGTACTTCTACTCCTGCAGCCATGTCATCAGAACCACAGAATGGTTAAGGTTGGAAGTGACCTCTGGAGGCCATTTGATCCAACCTCCTGGTCAAGCAGAGACAGCCAGTATCAGGTAATATCTTTTGAGTATCTCCAAGGAGATTTCCATAACCTCTCCAGGCAACCTGTGCCAGCAGTTAGTCACTCACATAGTAAAGAAATGCTTCTCAGTGTTTAGCCAGAACCTCCTCTGCTCCAGCTTCTGCCTTCTGCTTCTTGTCCAGGCACCAAGCACAACTGAAAATGGCCTAGCTACACCATCTCTGCACTCTCTCTACAGATATTTATTGACAAAGAGATTCTCCCTGAACTATCCAGGCTGAACTGTCCCAATCTCTCCTTATAGGAGAGGTGCTCTAAATCCCCTGATCATCTTGGTTGCCCTTGCACTCTTTCCAGTATCGAATAAGCTACCTTGGTATACTGGGCAGTAAAAAAAGTTTTTGGTTTTCCAAGGATAATCCATGATTTTCCTTTCAATTACCAGTTCTTATGTCTTCTAAACATATAGCTGGCACTTGTCTTTCAGAGTCTTAAATTACAGGTGCCCACTATGTCACTCTCAGTCCCAGAATCTGCACCAATCAAGGTGTCAAGGGCAATGGTTCAGGCTTATTTCCAGAAAGCAAAGGAAATGCTATAGGCAAAGGATGATCTACTTGCTTAACTGGGTCAGTGAAATAACATTCTTCACCTTTCTATCCTCAAAACAAAGCCAGTACAACTATGCAATTCCTACCTTCTCTCATAACATCTATAACAACTAATTCAACCATTATTAGTTTCCTCTTCAAAGAGTTACAGAGGACTCTTTAAACACTCAAAGGATAGAAAATGAGTGATTACAATGCTTCAAGAGTTACCAAGTTGGTCATCCACACTGAAAAGAACATAAAACAAATCTAGTGCTCTTAGAATTTAATTCTACCTCTGTTCTTGCACTTGCATTGCACAAGTCAATACAAATATGTTACACTCACAGGCTAAGTGCTCACCATTATCCTGCAGAGTAACCCTTTCTTCCCAGCCTGTTGGCTAACAGGCACCAGTCACACCTTCACCACTTCCAGTGGGTATTTTGTCACTCAGTAAGAAGTAACAGTAGTAAAAGAAATCAAAAAGCTCTCACCCAATATACAGATGAACCAGATGATTCTGTATATTTTTCTTCACTTCTCAACCCAAACAACAGTCTTTCCTTTGAAAAAGTAGGCAGTACAGGAGAGGACTTTGGGCCTGACTTTCCCTACAGGTATTTGATAGTAGTTTAGGGATAGGAGAACAGAAAATTCTAAGCTACAGATTGAAGATGCCATTAAGAAAAGCCTTGGTACAGCTGCAGTTGGAAATTATCAGCCTACTACAAGAGCTTTTGGTGTCATTGTCTTACCTACTATGAGTCTCTCCGAATCTGGCAGATGAGAAAACTGTCTCTTGAATTCCTCACTCCTGTATTTGTAAGTGGAACTTGAGAGCTGCAACAAAGAATGGCAAAAGGTTAAGCAACCAGATTTATTTTCAGCCATTAACTGTCCTCATGCTGGATCTGTAACTTTATCTTAAAGAGCAAATTAACATCAAAGGAGCAATAAGGAATAGGTGGTGTCTAAATGTGACAATGTTTCAGTGACAATCTTCCCTTATGCAAGACTGTGCTCCCAGAATTTAGGATAGGATGGTCCATGCTGTATGAGGCCAGATGCTGGTTATAAGGCATTACAGCTGCTTGATGTCAACACATTCCACTCAAAAACACAAGACAGCCTTTGCAGGGCTAAGTTTCTTCTAGCATAGACTCAGTGAAGAGGGAGCAAAACCACAGCACAAGAGGTGACAGAGCAGATCAGGTCCTCACACAGGCCACCAGCTGGACAGGATACCACCTACAACACCAATTTCTAATTAGAGTGCCGCTGAGGAAAAAATGTTACTATAAAAGGGATTTTTGCTAGTTGCTATAACTAGGCCTGTAGGAATAAAAGCCAAAGCTTCCTTCTGTATGTACAACCATCAGCACCACCGTCACTTCTTGATTTCCTGACCTGATCTACTTCACCATATATTTTAAAATAGGATCAAAATCTAGGGTTCATTTAAGATTAAAATTGTGCGGTAAACTCACAGCAGAGAACATTCATCTAGGTGGCCTCTAACCTCTCATTCTTAAAAATCAATGTCCCCACTTCCTTTCAAATGAAAAAACCTCCACGTGTTCCCCAGAAACAACTCTGCTGTAAAAGCCCTATTTTTCATTGCACAGTAATAATGAGGTCTCACTTATTCGCTAATAGATGTTCACCACTTATTCTAGGGGCCTTCCTGATGAAATGTTGCACAAGTCAGCATTTCAGTCACATTATAGCTAAGACAGGCAGAAGTCACTCTCAAAACCAGTACAGATAAAATATAAAAGGTTTTGTTTGTTTTTTTTTAAACAGTTTGATTTTTTTTTTAAGCCTTTCTAAAAATTTTAACAGTGTATGGCTGCTATTCTCCCCTGGGGTACCTGTATCATTCCAAAATTTGGCATATATCTTAAACTCATTTCTGTTAAAAGACCAGTGGCTATTTATTTTCTGGGTGGGGGAAGAAGGGAGGCAGCAGAAGAACCACTTTTGACCACATAACCTTACAGTATGTTTACTAGAAAACACCCAGTTTTGGCACACTCCTGCAGCACATTAGTTGGTCAGTACCCTTTAGATACATCCATGGTTGCTTTCATAGTTTAGAATGCAACTCTTAAGCCATGGGAACACAAGTACAGGTGTTTAAGTGAACAAAATACACCAGGGACAAAGTTTCCAACTCAGTTTAGCTTTAAAAAGATCCTGAGTTCCTAAACATAACCTCGTATTAACTCTAATAACAGAAACTTTATGTCTGACCACCAGAGAGCACACACTTGCTGTCCACTAATGTCCCAAGCACTGTAATGAAAAAGGTAGTGAGGGAGACAGAAAATACGTACTTCTCCCAGGAGGGGAGGGAAGGAAGAATGAACGCTTTAGGTGCAACCAATGGGGTTATCTTAGACCTGTCCTCTAAGCTGTATGCTTACACAGTTTTATTGCAGCTATTTCTGAAATTACAAGTGTTGTATTATTGGAGTACATGTCATCTATTAATGTAGATGAGCTGTGGTTTCTTGGCCTTGTCATGTCATAGTATGAAATGCACGGTTTTCACTGATCATCTGCAACAGATATTCAATGATTGCATCCCATCAAGAAAGGGTTGTTTCCAATTACTCCAAAGAAAAAAAAAAAGACATGGGAAAGAATTAAAAGCTACCCTGAATTTGTGAAGTTTCCACGTATTGTTGCAGAGATACACATCACATAGCCATGACCGTCAGACTGAAGTCTGAACCTGTGATAACACTACTCAAACTATGAGAAGGGGGAAAGAACTCATCTGCCATGAGAACAGAAGAAAATTGAAAGTCTTCCAGTCTGACATATGAAGCCATACTTTTACGGAGGAAGAGCTTTCTCAGAACTGAGAAATATTGAACAGAACTGAGCTATATTGAAATCGATCATTTCTATGGTTACACACAAAAGGAACCAGGAATAGAGAATCGAGACGTTGCAGAATCACAAACACTTTTATACCAATGCCTGAATCAGCCAGTTCAAGAGCTACAAGAATCCAAACCTCAAGAATCTTGAGTTTTACTTAGAAATGGAATTTCTGTAGAGCATAAAACCTGCTACAGCTTGTCTGAGAATCCTTTACTGCCACTGACGAGTGTTCTTTGTCACAAGATAAGCAATAAGAAACACTCTTATTAATTGTACTTTTCTATGAAGCTCTTAGAATGTTTATGAAGAACCAGCTTCAAATCCTTATCTAATCAGCATAAGAAAAATGAGCACATTAAAGCTTTTTAACCTTATCTTTTCCTTATTTTGTATGAAGAGTAGCTCACTTAGATCTGTAATTACTATGCGCTCAGCATGTGGCTTGGTGATTAAGACATCAGTCAATGGACTCCGGAAACAACAGGACCATTTTTAATACAACAACCAGGAATACCAATTTCCTTCAAAAGAAGAAAATAGACATCTGCATTTATATGAATAGAGCATCTCTCATATCACCATTATAATATTCATAACACAGCAGTGTTTCAGGCAGGTTGCCACCTCCAGGTTACAAAACTTACCATCAAATATTAAAACAAGAAAGGCAGACATTAGGCTGCACTATAGAGCTTAACAGAGGAAAACAGCAGTTTTTAATACACGTATATAGGTTTAATTATAAGTCATCAGGCAAACACTTTGCCTCAGGATAATCTTAGACATTTCTGGGCATGCTATATTTGATCACTAAGCAAACCATTAAGTCCAGTCAACAACACACTAGTACTCTTTACCTGAGGCCACAAAATAAACCAGACATCTGTAAAACAACATAAGCAGAAAAACCTCTTCAGCATCATCCAGAAAGTTTTATAAAGGCAGTTACTTAAGAATCAGGTACTACCGGAAGACACTGAACCAAGAGATTAACATACCTTGTTTAGAAATGGACCAGAGTCCAAATATATAAAGTCAAGTTCCATAAATAAGGTCAACTTAAATAGGACTAACCTGAGTTATTTATATGATGAAAGCCTGTTAAAAACAGTGTCCTTTCACATTTACAACATGAAAGTGTGGACAATGCAAATAATTTGAGCCACTTAGCAAACCATGGAGGAAAATAAAGCTAAACCCTCTCCCAAAGGTACCGCAAAAAAAGCTACTTGTCAGGAAAGTTTGATTGCACATATAACTAAGCATGCAAATAGTCAACCTCAGCAGAACTGTGTACACATTTTTAAAGCTTGCTAACGCCAGTAATAATTTTGCATGTGCTTTCTTAACATTTTGCCCTTGTTTTGAGACACCTCAAAACTACACACTACCAGACAATTTGCAGTCTGTTTTGTTGACATGTAGAAGTAAATACAAAAAGCTGAGAGCACGGGTCAGATGACCTCACTAAGAGTAACACAACCGGGACATCACCTGATCTTAAGAGATCCACACAAGCCTCCAATGAACTCCACAGTCCTAGAAACAGTTATTGTCATGTGCTTGAGGTCATCCGTTCAAAAAGCCTATGAACAAGCTGCCTGACTTTCTCCTTTTATGTTCAGAAGCCTCACTTAAACAACAAAACATGGCCAATGAGACCACTGCTTTTGCTCTCCAGTCCATAAGCAAGGAGATCTACTGCTATCCACCTCTCTTAAAGACCACCCAATGTGCTATTCCCCAAATACAGACAAACTTGACCTATACTTTCCTATTAAATTTCAAGGTGTGGCTGAAAATAAATTACTTTCTAATCCTACATTAGCACATTAAAAAAGCCATTAATAATCCTTGGTAAAATTTTCTGCATCCTTAATAAAGAATGCACTGTTTTCTCCTCTTCAACTGTATCAAAAATCCTGCTTAGTATCAAGAGTAAAAACCTCCAGGAGGACAACACACAATGGGAAAGGAGTTGAATCTTATACAGAGAGAGTGCCTTAAGTCAGAAGTATTTTTGAAACTTATCTGTACAGGAAGAAATGTAAAAAGCAATCCAACACTAAACTTTCAAAGTCTAAAGTTTCATTAGGCTATGAGAGACCTATGTCAACAGCCCTAAACAAAAGTCTCATCTAGCAGTAGAAAGGCAAGCAAACTAGGACTTCACTTCCTCCAAAGCAGATACAGGCAAAACTTACCTATAAACAAAGGAACAACTGCCATAGCACATTTGGGCAGTGGTCCCTCCACTCAGGCTGACAAGCATTTTCATCTATGAAGCACTGATCCCACTACAGTCATTTCTTCAGTCCAGAAAGCTTCATCAGAACCATCCGATCTAACCTACAAAGCACAAGCCACACCTATACTGTGATTTAATGCCTGCTTTAAAATTGGAGCTGTGATGATTAGATTTCCTCTTGGGAAAGAAAAATTACACACTCACTTTACCTTCTTGATATATGAAGTATCACCACTGATGGAGAATCTATCCGAGCTATAGATTGAATGTTACCTTCATCTTGTGAACTGCTGCGAGCAAGCTACCCTCTCTCTTCTTTTGGAAGACATTAAGTTTCTCAAGTCTATTGCCAGGAAGATTTTTTTTCAGACTTGTTTACATGCTCTACTGAATTCTCTCTTTCAGTTTGCTTCTTTAGCTACTGAGATATATACAACATTGCAGGAGTCATATCAAACACATATATCCAGGGCTCATGTTTGCTATTAGGCACAGAAACACAGTGGAAGCTCATGTTCACATGACTAGACTCCCTTATATTTCCAGGATCCTAGGACAGTTTTCTATTTCTTCTGAAAATGAGTGTGAGGCTGTATTTTGAATGTCAGACTTGTTCTATATTAACTCTATCAAGGGCAACCAGCACAGATCCACTCCTTTACAGTGATCCAGTTATACTAATAAGACCTTAACAGAATCACAGACAAATTTGGGGTTAGAAATGACTTCCAATTATTGAGTACTCTTAAGCTTTACTAGCAGTAACTTGTTATTAACAAAGATATTGAACTTGCACAGGGAAAGAACTAGTCACAGGACTTCAGGTGACTTACTGTGAAGCGTACAGTACATTGTGCACTTTGGGACTCAATGTGTACAGTCTACTTTTTTTTTTAAATAAGGAGCTATTTGATCTTACCTCATTATCCACACAGTTGTATTTAATTAATAGGTCATATGATTCATACCAAACAAGAAAAAAAGCAAGTTGCTAGGGCACCTCAGCCATTGTAATTTATAGGAATCTGCTCCCCACAAAATCCCATGCTCTCAAGGAAATGGAAACTAGCTCAATCACAGTGGGAAGGAAGAAGAGTGTAAGGAGCCCTAACTATTTCACTTGCATTCATTTTATGCTCTTCTTCACTCACTCAACTTCTCTGGAGAGGAGAGTTTCCTAAGCACACGGCATTCTTTTTCTGGGCCACTGGCAGGCACATGGCTCTACACTGGGTCATTACATCCCCTTCTGCAGACCAGCCCAGTTCTTATTTGCAGAGGCAGAAGGAGAAAAAGATTTTAAAATTTCTTAGTGCCTGAGCAGAGAACAAATCACTGTCAGTCTTGTCCTTCAGTAGCATCTGAGTATAGGCAGAGAAATTTACTGTGCTGTATGCATCTTCTGTTGGAAATACACCATGTAACATCTCAAAGAAGGGATATTAAAAGAGATCATGGGCAAGTACTCAAGTTATTTTCTAGGTTTTTGCTTTAAAAAAAAAACCAACTAAGATAACACAAGCAATGCTAAAGGCAGTACCTCGTTCCCCATAAAACAAATGTTAGTAGTATTAAGTAGTTCCTAGAGGAGCATAAGACAGGCACAGGAAAAACGTAAGACAGATCATTAATCTCTTCTATCTAATATGAGTAGCTTCCAGAATTCCACATAGCGAGAAAATTGAGGCATTTCATTATGGAGAGCTCCCATGATATTGGACACTCTCAAGAAGTACTTGAAAAATATCCAGTGTCATTAAACTGGCTGAATTAGGTACTTCTGGAGTGAGACTAAAAACTGGGTCAAGTAGATTAGAAGTTCTGCGTCATGTCCCCCAGCCTCATCAGTTCACCCACTTATGTCCCACTTGCACCACATCTCAAACAGCAGTCCAGCCCACACCAGCTCCACTGCAGGCATCAAGCCCTTGTTGACCTGATGCAGATTAAAGCATCACATTTCTAAAAAGCAGCTCTGCTTGACTACTGAAGAGGAAGGCTATATCACAACTGTTTACCATGTGGTGTGACATGAACACAGCTGGCCTGGAATCCTGCTCACAAAGGCCTGATTGTCTCTTGCACTTCACCAGCCACCTTCTCCTTTCAAGTGCAGGACAGAAGGTTTCATGCTTGACTGGCACCTATACAAGTGTAAGTATCAGATCATGTTGGAGTACAGCTTGCAAGACAGTCTATGAAATCCAAAACCAAAGTCATCACAACTACAGTTCCCACAGACAAGAAAATTTAGCACTACACAAGTTACTGCAAACTATATTGCTAACACCAGGCTATACAATTAAAAATAAATCAAAGCTGCAATTTGAGTAAAAAACAAGAATTGAAACCTGGCTTTTTTCCAAAGCAGAAAGGCAACTCAAAAGATTTGATATTAAAAGGTGGGAGACAAAAGATCTTCACAGATGCACAGCCAACTAAAGATTAGTTTTCTACTTCTCCCCCCTCCCTCCACCACCAAAGAACAGTAGGAAGAATCTCAAAACAAAAGTGTTTCAGTTTAGAACTCGTGAAGACCTCTACTCCTTCAGGACTCCTTTCAGAATCAGCTCAGTTTCACAAGCCACTATATATCAGGGAAATAGGACTCAGCAAAAGCTACACTAACAAGGTCTATATTTAACCTTATAGGGCTCTATTCTCTGCTCAATAAAGATGCAGTTTAACTATGCACATTACCAGACGACAGCACAGGATATAGTTTTCATGAGAGCCGACTATCCAGAGGGAACAGTGCCTACTGAATAATGCATCTTGCAAACACAAAAGGAAATACACTTCAAGCACACAAAAAACAAAGCCTGCTGGGAACACATTACAGCTTGAAATGCCTTCTTATCAATATGAGAAAGCCTCTTATCATAAAGGAACACTATAAACTTCTCCCTGGGAAAAAAAAAAAACACAACCATACTGTTTGGATTGAAAATGTCCCCTGCTTATTCTGAAGCACTTGCTTTGCAGTATTTAGTATTTTCTTTATGCAAGGAAGTGTTCTGAACCATTTCTAAATGGCAATATACTTTCCTAAGCCAATGTACTTTCATAGCTACTCTGATTTGGATGCAAAGTCTCAAGTTAGACACATACAGCGAGGAGTAAAGCATATGTTCAATTTCAAAAATAAAACTGACTGAGGCATGAAGCTAATGTAAAGGCAGAAGACGTGCATGCCTACACATACCTCCTCCTCTAGCTGACTGCAGCCCGATCCAGTCCACACAAGTACTGGCCAACACTCAGGCAGTCTCTGCAGCTCCCCTCTCCTCACCCACTCTCTCAGAGCCAGTGCTGGATGCCAGCCAGCAGTGCCAGTTAGCATTCTGCCAGCCTCTGCTCACATGCCAGCAGGGAAAAGGGGCAGGAACGCACTGGCTTTGCAGAACTAGCACACAAACGCAACAAAAAGAAGTCAAATCTTAAGGGGAGTGGGGCAGCAGAGGGGATTCATGTAAAGCTACTCAGCTTCAACCTAAAATGACCATAGTCTTAAATAGACTTTGGAAAGCAGACTGAAGTTGAATAGGTCACTTCAAGTTCACAGAAGTCCCAAAGGGGACAACAGAGGAAACTACCATCACCAGGGAAACATCAGCTCTGGAAGGAGCACTTGGTCCTCAGTGCTCCTCCTCTCTGCATCAGACAGCTACAGTCCCTGAACCAGCTGCACACAACTCTTAAAGACAGACCATATCTACACCACTTAACTTTGTATGCGACCAAAACTACTTTGGCACAACACCCAGTCTTTGCCTGCTTCTTTAAGTTTTCAAGCCCTTGCTATGAAACCTCCCCAGGCAGAGCTCCAGAAGATCAGAGGAGAAGACTGAGGCATGCTTCACACAGGGCCAAGCTGCCAAAATGAGTTCACTGCTGCCGGGAGCTCAGCTCTTCACAGGCACAGAACAGCTGCTGTGAAGTTACAGGGCTCTGCATACCCAACAGGGCTCTCCACCTGCTCCCAAAGGGGAATAGTAGGCCCACAACTACTCTATTTCCTTTGTGCTCCCTATGCTTTTCTGCCCATTCCATCTACAGCCTGCATGTTGCATTTCTGCAAGTAATGATATGAAGTCAGGCTTTGACTACCTGTGCAGGGGGACATTCTGGAAGCACGACCAACTGTGGAGAAAAGGATGGGCTGCTTGTGAGCACCACTCAGTGCTGCCAGCAAGCCACTGAAGCTTGGAGCAGCTGCAGAGCCCTTTTTGGCTACATATCAGCCATGCATCCCCAGCTTCAACACTCTGTCCAAAAAGCTACTGTAACACTCATAAGGTTCCAAAGCTAAAAGAGAAGAGGCAGGTGACTTTGTGACACTGTGTAGGAGGCTAGGCCGTGAGTGAGCAGATACCCTTAGGCACTTGGCTGAAGATGCAGCCAATGACTCACAGAGAAGAGATATCCCTCTTCTAGTACAGTGCTACCGAGGGAACTGAGAGGGAGAAAAAAAGTGGATCTCAGCACATTTTTTATCACTCTAACAGCCAGATTTAAACCTAAATGCCTGCAGGAGAAGACAGCTGAATACAATAGGCCCATATTTCCAGCCATTTTACAAGCCACAGCTACACACTGCTATTAAGCACTCATCTGTGCACTTACTAGGGTGGTGACGCTTTGGATGGCACACAGTCCCCTTGTCAAGATCAGCTCCACGAGTAAATAACATGAACTGGTTTCACCAGAAAAACAAGGCAACTCTTCTGCCTTCCCAAGGCAAAGATAAGACACATCACAGGGAATCTCAAGGTGCTATAAGAGCAGCAAGACACTAAGAGGAAAAGCTATAAAGGAAAATATTTGCTGGCAATTTCTCTCTCTCAGGAAGACAGAAGGATCTAAAACGGTCTCAGAAAGGTATTGCCAAATATACTGGATACCAGTGTGATTCAGATCTCAGAAGCAGCATGAGTACAAAGAAATTTAAGGGCATTTCCTGTTGATAAAATCAAGTCATCACCTGATTAAACACTTAACTATGGAAGTTCGACCCACTTCACAATAAAGCTGGGAACTTTAGTTTCAACTATAATTATTTACATAACTGCTACAAAGCATTTCTGAGGTCAAATGAAACAAACACTTTGATTTCTAAAGATGAAGATTAAGCAAGGGGTTCAAGAGATTTGGACGTTTCCATAGAAAAAAAATATCTTTGCCAGCTCTGAAGAGCAACCTAACTTGCTTTTAGCTTCCAGGAGGCAAGATCTGATTTATTCAGCATCCTCATCAACACATTGCCTTGACTGGCAATGACTTCTTCAGATCTGGTAGTAAAGTTATGCCTACAGTGTTTCTTCTAGAGACTATGTTTCACATTGTCTCCCCAATACAACAGTAAAAGTCAAACTGACAAGGGTCTTAAGTGCCTACCCTCTTTTTGGTTTAGGTAAAGTTTGTCAGCCTGTACATTTTCCTGATTACAAAGACTTAGTTAAAAGATTCAAGTAATCCTTTTCCCCTCATACCTAAGTTGCTTTTTTCCACCCTTACTTTGCCAGAACTGGACTCTGACACTTATAATTTGTATACAAGTTCAGATGTGGTCCCTAAATAAGAGTCAGAAAAAAAGGTGATGACTTTTCAAAAAATTAATCCTGCTTTCCTTTAGCACAGGCACGTTAACCGACCTGTGTCATTTGCTTTTCAGCAAGTCACAGAAGGATATATAAACATTTTGGATCAGGACAATAGTGAGGGATTGCAGAAGTGTATCAGACTACGTAACTTGCTGTAGTTTATGCAATAGTGAATGCAGATGACTACATGAATTATGTTGGTGCGAATTACACTGGTCATCTCATTTAGCCTATGAGTAGCCCTACTGCATCTGAAGTTGGATGAAAAGTAACATTCACAAAGAACTAACCCTAAAAATATTTTCCATGTATCTAATTTGACTTCCTTTTCTGTCTCACAAATCAAATGCAGATTCTACCCACTGTTACGTTAAGAGCTGCTATTGGATTTGATCGAATCACTCTCACCAAGAGAGAACACAGTCTTTCTTCAACTTTATATAAAACGGGATGTACAGGGTCAGCTATCAGAAGGCGTTTTTTTCAGTATAAGCTAGGCAGAGCTACGTAAGCACTACAGTTTATGATTACAGACTTTCACTCACTCTAAGCAAGGGCTGACATCTTGAGTCCTGCTAGGCAGAAATAGCAGAAAACAGGAGAAGCTGACAAGTTCTACAAGCAAGCTGAAGTTCTGAATGACTCTCGTTTCCTTGAGGTTCAGGGAAAGTGGAGATGGAAGGTAGGGAGGAGAACGGGAGTGCTGTGATCAGATTATGTATCTGTTACTATATTAACAAACTTAAAACTTGCGAAAGAAAATCCCAATTTACTGACTTCACAAGCAACTTCGAGGAAGCACTACTCAGAAAGCACATTTATTCAGTGTAACTTCTAAAATACGGCTGATATCACTAACAAATCTTTACATAATCACACATAACCATCTGTCACATAGGATGAGACAAAGTATGACTTCCAGAGTAATCATTAACACCAAAGCCGTTTACTCATCTTGAACATTTTCATGTTTTCAGAAAGGGAAGTATGTGTCCCAAATCATCTAAACATCTACATGAGATTCCAGATTGATTTTTTTCTTAAACACTTCCTAGACATTTTTCCACTTGTCTCTGCTAATGACTCAAGTTACCACTACACAATCACGTGCTATGTATTCTGTTTATCTGTCCTCTTCCCTTCCAAAAGGATCCTAGAAGAGCTTCTGTCTCTTAGAGCTCTTTTAAAGCTTTCACCCCTCAAACTCTAAGGCTCCCTTTCATTAAAATGATATGATTATTCAACCAACACTATACTGATTTTCTAAATGATGCTACACTTCCAATTGTTTTGTTTGCAGTGGCCTAATAAATAAATCACATGAATCTGAAGTATTTTCTTCCTGATCTGTCAACTATGGAGCTAATTCTTCAGATGAGTATAACAATACATGTTGGATATAGCTTTAAACCACTGTAGCTGAGGAAAGCATATTGGACAGGGTACTAACTGCCAGACTTTGTTCGGAACAGGCTGAAACTCACTGGCAGACAGATCTATTCTAGTGCTCATTTTGGAGCTACATCAACATCAAAGAGCGATTCTCAGGATGAAAATAAGCAAAGTGGGGGAACAACAACAAACAAACAAAAAACCCCCGCAAACCTAATAAACAATGTTCCAGGGCTAGTCAGAAATATGATTTGCCTTTTCCTTGCTCTTTTAAAATGCTGCCTCTGTTTAAGCAGTGTTATCACAGGGTTAAAAGCATCTATTGTAGAGATTCCAGGTAGGTCGGCACAACTACCAAGCCTAGAAGTACAGCAAGAGCTATTTGTACCACATTATGGCACCTTACAGCATAAGCTTGTTTAAGATTTTTATTCTCTTCAGAGATCTACACCTAATTCTTATCCTCCTCACCAGACTGCTTCGTACCAGCAAATGAGGCAACTAAAAATCCTCCCCTGTCACAAGCAGAGATGTCTCTTCTTCACAAGCCAAGCATTCAGAGGTACTGATAAAAAGAAAGCTTTATTTAGAAAAATAAAGCATCACGTCCAGTACACAACATAGGAGATGAAGTGACTAACAGAGGACCTTCAATATGGGACTGCCAAAATATATTTATTGATACAGCAAGCCCAATAATCCATCCCTAGAGTGAACATGAATCCGCATAGAAAGGAGCAAACTTTTTTTTGCATCTATAGTTACTTGATCTAACTCTTACCAGCCTTAGGCCCCAAAGTACATCAGCGGACATCTGTGCTGCAACACATTATCATTCGGATGTTATGTATGTATCTGCATCCCTCCTGTACAGGTATGAGTTATGTTTACTGTATTCTTGGGGACGTACATGCACGCTCCCATGGATTAGCTCCTTGTATCAACTACATCCACGCTTGCCAAGTTTCAAAATCCTTTTCCAAGTCTTGTGCAACCTTGCTTGTTCTCATATTATGAAAAATAAAAGATTTCCTGTTTTAACTTTTCCCTGCATCACTTATTTGCTACTGTTGTCACACGCCTTCACACTGACCATCTCTTTAAACATTATACTGCATTCAAGTTTTCTCCTTCAGAACATGTTTTACGACTTTTCTTTACAACACCCCCCTTGCACTCACATTTCCAAGCTCTTAAACAAGCCTCCCATATAAAAGCATTTCCCAGAGAGACGCCTATTTGATTTCAACAACTCTTTCTACCTACCATTTTGTGACAAGGGAAGGACTTACTTTTTTATTCCTTCTTTCCACTGTCATTCTTCTCATGATATACATATATGAAATTTCTTTGACTGCTTATTAATAGAAAATGGAGTTCCCAGACAGAATATGTTCACTTGGGATGCAGTAATCCTTTTCACTAGCTTCCTTGTCCATCTTTATCTTTTTGTTCATCACAATAGTCAAGATTTCCACAGATTTCTTCTTCCAAGGATGTTAAACTTAATTACATTTCAGCACGAAGAATGTAAAAAGGGTAAAAAAAAAAAATTCAGAGTCTTGAGATAAAGCTTCCAAATGATGACAATCAAAGAGCCTTTGGAAGTTAAGTTTCATTTCTACCTGCGGATGCCAGAACCACATAATCAAAAATAGATGCAAGTTTACAGGTTCCAGTAAAGAGGGAAAATCCTGAGATGAAACTTCCAAGCGAGCTTTTTTCTTACTCCATGAGGTTACAAAAGTCTTGCTGGGGAACAGACTTACAAAAAAAAAAAAAAAAAAAAAAAAAAAAAAAAAAAAAAAACAACCATATACATATATTCTCAAAACAACATTTTAAAAGGTATTTATGAAAACGATATCCTCAGAGAAGCACCGCAAGCACTACTAAATGCTGTAAATCTTGTAGAAAGGATTCAAACTGCTACTAATTTAAGAATTGACTATAGTAATAGAGAAAATTCATTCTCACATTTTTTCCAATAAAGCTGTCCAGACTGCTCTTGTTTTAGAGATGGGGGAAAAAAAAAGTCAGGCGTAATAGGATGAGTTTGTTCTGTTCTCTTCTTTCCTGCTACTCTTCTTTCTCCCCACTCACCACAGTAAGGAGAGAGAGATTATAACCCAGAGGCTCCCATCAGAGTCTACTGTTAACTACATGTGCTCACAGCACATACAGAGCCTTTATGATACCTGGCCTGACTTTCAGAGGCATGGCACAACAGTTTACTCCCACTCAAATCCATGAAAAATTGAAGTCAAACCAGTTAGGCTTTAACACTGACACTTGGCTTCCATCAGAGAAGCAACAGTACATACTCAGGAAATGGAAAAAAAAAAAAAAAGTGTCTGAAAGCAAACAAGCCAGGCAACAAAGCGGATAGCTGGGTACTACCATAGCCTATTCCAGCTATTATAACAATTCCTCAGTTTTACTGACTCAAAGGAAGGAATGAGAGTAATAAATCCAAACCTGCCACATGACACTAAGATCACCCATAGTAAAGTGTTAATGACACACACTGCCCACTGCAGCAAGCTGTCTTCCCTGCTATCACCTACGCATCAACTGTGACTCAGTACTCAGGGAGTTTTAATGGTTTGTTTGTATACTTAAGCAGCTGATCATCAACTATGCAAGTTATTAAAACACATTT
Source organism: Pavo muticus (assembly GCA_016647715.1). Taxonomy (NCBI): domain Eukaryota; kingdom Metazoa; phylum Chordata; class Aves; order Galliformes; family Phasianidae; genus Pavo; species Pavo muticus. The sequence goes on from JACDJE010000362.1 coordinate 735,304, forward strand.
TCTGTCTAGAAGAGCAGGGAAAGATGCCAATGACATAATGTTTTAATTAGAAGATGCAGACACCTTTTTTTGCCTTCCTTTTGCAACATTCTGTCTATTGCTACTTCTAATTCCCCTTGAGGCTAAGAAAATGAGTAGCACTGCCTCCTATAAACAGATCAATAGAGGTTTTCTGAAACTAATCAGTGCCATAAACTGCACTGTTAGAACTTTACAAGCCACAGCACTACCTTACAAGAGAATTGTGTCAATATCTGCCTCTTAAGTACAAGGTCATATTTATCCATCCAGATAAACATGAACTTCAAACAAATACCAAGGCCTTCAAGTATAAATCTTAGGCATAAGGCAACCTTTTAAACACACCAGAGAACACTTCCCACTTCTTTTTGTGGCTGCCAGGGCAGTGAAGAATCCAAATCCCCACAGAAGTTGTGGGCAGTCAGAAAATGGCACTGTGAGGACACACAATGTACTGAGCGCAAAACACATGCCTGAAGTTCTACTCAAAGAAACCTCAACTTCAGGCTTGCATCTCAAATCTAAAAAAGTAGAGCCAGTAGCACAGTTACATCATACATATTTCAGTGCTTCAGAATGCCAAGCTTAGCAAGTCCTTGCTAAGTGCAAGTCCACAAAAGTGACCCCAACCTAAACATGTTTCTTTCTCACGAGTTGTTGACACAGCTGGTAGTTTATGTACCACAGAGTTAGTTTCCACAAACTAATTTGCTATCTAATGAGAGTGTAGCTGACAGTTACAATGCCTACACAATATCATTTGCTACCGATTCGAGTACAGAGATACAGCTGAGAACAGGCCAAAGGCCCTCTATCATCCTGTCACTGTAGGAACAGAGCAGAAAACAGAATGACCCAAGCACTCCCTGGCAATGCAGTTCTCAGACCTACTGGGATTCATTCAACCTCACCCATTGTTATTGGGTCCAGACCGCTGTTGCTCAGTTTACAAGTATACATGCATTTATGGGGAAATACTAGTATATACTGGGATCTGAGATGTGAAATCAGTGTTCTCCCCATGAGAATATCCACTCAGCTTGAGAAGAAGTGATAAAAAGACACAGATTGATAAGAAAAGAGTTAGAAATCTAATCCCACAGTCCTAGTCACAGCTCTGCTACTGACTCCCTATGGCCTTTAATCTTTGACCTGCTTAGCACAACTAACACCTTGATGACCTCATCAGGACAAGGATGTGGTAGTCCAGCGGATGTCCCTGTGCACAAGCTAAGGCACATCAATTCACTCTGGGCTCACCTGATGCAGAACCTGAGTCATATTGTCAGATCTCTGAGGAAGGGAATCCAAACCTCTCACGAGATCATGTGTTACCACGCCTGTTGCTGCATACAACATACAGGGTTCCCCCTTCCTATCCAACAACAACCCATCCACTAAACTAACAGCAAAAAACATTGCTAAGTCCACAATTACAAGTTTATCTTCTGTCAGGATACTGGGGGAAAAAAAAAAACAACAACAAAAACCACCAAAAGCATGAGCAGAGTGTTAAAGACAGTGTTTCTTATTACAATCTCCACTTTCAGTGAAGCAGCACTTCAGAGAAGAGCACAAGGAATCGCCCCCTCTCTACTCCCTTTTGCTCTTCCTATTCACAAATTCCTATTCTACAAGAAAGCTTACCCAGCAAGAAACAGACACTAAGGAAGCTCATCTTATCCAAGACTAAGCATCAACAGTACCTTTCTAAAAAGGCATAAGGACATTGGATAGGCTCATGAACCATGCAAGGAACTAGGAGACAGGACAGGGCACAGAGGTCTGAAGTCCTGTCACTAACTTGATACGTGACATCAGGTAAACAACCTCATTCCCTCTCAGTGTCAGCTTACACTTCAGTAAGCTGATAATGACAAATTATCTACCTTACTACATAGGTGGAGAACACTTCACTAATTCATGACTACAAAGCAACCTGAGAAGAAGTGGTATAAAGCTAGTACATAAATATATGGATATAGATAAAGGAACAAATTGGGAAAAAACATTACCCAAAAGCTCCAGTCAGCACTCCAGCTATATTGAGCAGGAACCTGCATCTTCTCTGTGCACGAGCTGAGAGTCTCCTGTGAATCTGCAACCAGCTGGCTAGTAACACCATGATCCACTTCATCAACTTCCTGTGAACAAGGAAGCGAGCAATGTCATTGGACAATGGAAGAGAACAGTCCTGAAATAAGATGTTTAGCTCATATAAGAGCTGTGTATTAAACTAAACTTGACATGCCAGATTTACCTAGGTGAGTGGCATGGAAACACTCCCAACTGACAGGCTTTTAATTGTTTTTACAGAGTATGCTGTATTTAACTACTACTTACATTGTTATCAGAGCACGTTATTTCCTCAGCAGCACCTCAACCTACACACTGAAGCCACACAGGCATGTAACACCAGAATAATATTAACACGAGACACCAGCACATAACAAAAAGAGCATCTCTAAGATCTGAAGGGCCTTTAAGAGAGTGAGAAAAGCCATGAAAATCACAGAATCACTAAGGATGGAAAAGACCTCTATGATCACCAAGACCAACCATCAGTCCATCTCCACCCTACCCACTAAACATGCCCCTCGGTGCCACATCTACATGGTTCTTGAACACCTTCAGGGATGGTGACTCCACCACCTCCCTGGGCAGCCTGTGCCACTGCCTCACCACTCTTGCTGAGAAGAAATGTTTCCTAATATCCAACCTGAACCTCCCCTGGTGCAACTTGAAGCCATTACCTCTCATTCTACCACTACTTACCTGGGAGAAGACTGCTACCCCCCCCCCCCCCCTTCCCACACACACCTTGCTACAAGATGCAGCGCTTCAGAGGTAGACAGTTCTACCCGCATCACTTATTATAAAAATAAGCACACTTTTGACAACGTTCTTCACTGGGGAGGTCACTTTTATTTCACGAAAGGAAGTTGAGCCTCAGAAAAGGGAAAGGGAAAAGGGAAGACACTAGCCCCAAGCCCCACAGCAAACTGGAGCAACACCAACGCGCGTTCCTAAGCAGAAGGAACTACCGCCTATAGCGGTGATCTAGAGAGGAAACAGAAAAGGCAAATCCGCGTTCTCAGCCCAGAGGGAGCTCAGCCTCACTACGACCTCCAGCAGCTATCCCACGCCACTACCCCACGCCGCAGGCAAAAATCTTAACGCCGTAGAAAGACTTCCCGACCCGTACTATAATTAAGTTAAGCCACGGACATCCCACAGCCACTCCGCGGGCGACCGGCGCCTCCCTGTACAGCCCCGAGAGGAGGCCGAAGCCGCCGCGGGGGGCAGAAAGCAGCGGGCCCCCTCCTCCCCGCGCCCGCCCCCAAAAACTTTCCGGAAGGGCGGAGGCGTCGCGCAGGACTCCCGCACCCCGCGACCCCCCCAGGGAATGACCCCCTCCGCCCCTACCTGCGCAGCCCAGGGGGACTGGCGGGGCAGCGGGCCAACGGCCGGGGCACGGAGCCCACCGGCGGGGCCGCGAAGAGCGAGGGAGAGCCGGCGGGGAGGGCGCGGAGCACAGCGCTTACCATGGAGGGGGGCGAGAGCGGCGCGGCGCCCGCGAACTGCCTGAGCGGGACGCACGGCGGGGCCGCGGCCGCCATTTAAAGGGGCAGGCGCCGGCCAGGACGTGGGGCGAGGACCCGGACGGGAGGCGGTTGCCAGGGGAGAGCGGCTCAGTGGGAGGCCGGGCCAGGGCTAGGGGCCGCCCGCCCGCGTCTGGGGGCTGCCGGGGTGGGCGGAGGGGGCTGTGCTCCCCCCCGCCCACACACGTACGGGTCGGGGTCAGCCTCACCGACGCTTTTAGGGAGCTTAGTGAGTGCTGCCCGGAGTTGGGGAATGTTTAGGAGTGTGGCCGAGGATTCTCCTGGCGGCGGATGCGGGTCGGCCGCGGCTGCCTCCTCTCCTGACAGCGGGAGGCCCCGCGCCCCTCTTGTGGGTAACGGCCGGAGCGGGGCTGTGCGTTAAACCGCCAGCTCGCTCCAGGGGGACACCTACTGGGGAGAGGGGTAGGCGGGGTGGCCCTCCCAGCCGTGGGCCAAGGCGGGACAGCTGTAGTGCTGCCAACAGAGTGTCTCCAAAGTGTACAGGAAGATGTAATAAAGAACGCATGGTTTATTTCTCTTTTGTTGCTTTCTTTCTTAATTTGAACACCCGAAACCCACATTTTCCAAGCTCTTCTCAACAGCAGCCAGGTGACCATCTTTCCTTTTCATCCAAAAGTTGAAATTCTCTCTTAATCCTACTGAGTTATCCCATGTAAGAAGCTTCACATTCAACTGATAGCTGCTAGCAGCACCGAGAGCACTTTGTATTCCCTTGTCTTAAGTCTGGCCAGCCTGACAGCTTTGCTCAGTCACATCCTATCCAAGGGTGGGTTCACAGCAGAATTACTGTCACAGGATAAAATGAATATAAACACCATTTGCAGAAACAACAGTAGAATGTCCACCACAACACACTTAAGTTTTTTTTAGAAGCACACCACATACTTGAGTTTACATCAGATGGAGTCTGGAATCCCTTTGATGCAGCTGTATCTTCCCATGTCTTCTCTGCCATGCATCCATGACTTGTAGCTTTGTCCCAATTGCTCTCCATCTGCCAAGTGCCTCTGACTACTCAGCCCTCAAAATCTTGATAGCTTTTGACTCCTCTTAACTCCTTGAACTCCGGCACTTGGGGCTGTGCCCACTGCCCTGGGCAGCCTGCTCCATGCACCAAGGGACCTCAGCCGCTCTCCATACACCTTGCCCTCCAGACCCTTCCACATCTTCATAGCCCTCCCTTGGACTCTCTCTAATAGCTTTATGTCCTTCCCATTCTGTGGCATCCACACCTGCAGCCAGTGCTCAAAGTGAGACCACACAGCACAGAGCAGAGTGGAACAACTCCTCCCCTCGCCTGGTTGGCAGTGCTGGGCCTGATGCAGCTCAGAGTATGATTGGTGCTCTGGGCTGCCAGGGCACTCTGCTGACTCACATTCAGTTTGCCATCAGCCAGCACCCCCGGATCTCTTTTTGCAGGTCTGCTCTCCAGCCTCTCACTGTCTGCATATAGATCCAGGGTTGCCCCATCTCAGGTGCAAAATCCATCACTTACCATGTTAAACTTTATGTGGTTGATGATTGCCCAGCCCTGAAATTTGTCAAGATCTCTGTAAGGGAGTCAACAGCTCTTCCTAATTTACTATCATCCACAAACTTACTTAGTATACCTTCGAGCCCTGTGTCCAAGTCACTAATGAAAACGAAGAGAACTGGCCCTAAAATTGAGCCTTTCAGAAGCCCACCAGTGATTAGCCACCAGCCTGATGTAACCCAGTTTGCTACTATAACCCTTTGTGCCAAACCTGTCAGCTGGTTCTTCACCCACCACGCTATGTTTTTATCTAGCTGTATGCTGCACATTTGTTCAGAAGGATACTGGGAGAAACACAGTTCTTTACTGAAATAATCATCTAGTTCCGCTAGGCTAGCTAGCTGGGTAAACTTATTATAAAAGGAGATTAAGTTCATCAGTCAGGACTTTCCCATTGTCAACTCATGTTGTCTGTGATCAATGGCTGCATTGTCTTTCAGGTATTTTTCAGTATCTCCCGGAATAATCTACTATAATTTTTTGCCAGTCACCGAAGCGAGACCAACCATTCTGTAAGCACCAGGATCTTCTTTCTTGCCTTTCTTGAAAACTGTGGCAACATTTACCAGCTTCTGGTTGACTGGCACCTCTCCAGATTCCCAAGACCACTGATCCTTTCTTGATATTTTCTTTGCTCTCTAGCACTTAGTGAATACTTCTTTCAGAAGAGCCTTGCAATTTAGCTTTCACTGTGTTCAGCTAAGTGCTGTGTTGTTCTGCACACAGTCCAGCTCCCTTCTTTAAAAATATTATACTTCAGAAAAATTCCTTCCTGATAATTCCAAATCTTCCCATTCTCCCAACCCATTTAAAGCAGAGAATAAATACTTTCTTCTGGGTTCTTCAGCCATACCCCTCTGCGTCCTCCCCTTTTTGTTGATACAGGTGTATCACATGAAAATTAGATATTTTTCCTCCTGATGTTATTTGGTCAGAAGTTTTTGCAAGTCAGATGCTGAATTTCTCAAAACAGTTATTGTGGGCCATCCAACATGCAAGGATGCAAATCAAAGAATTTATCAGAATAATTCTCATGAAAGCCATAGCATTAGGACAGTTTTCATCATAGTGTGGTAGGGTCTTTTAGTCATGTGTGGGTTGCTTTTCTTTTTTTTTTTTTTTTTGGGGGGGGGAGGGGGGTAGGATTCTTTCATCATTTTTGTTTCAAAATATGAAGAAAATCCTAAGTAATCCTAATGCTTCTCGTAGCAGAAATGTGCAGTGTATGTGTTTTGATTGGTGTGGAACTGAGTTTTTAATGGATATTCAAGTACAATTCCATTATCTGAAGAGTCCTAAAGATAAACAAAAGCATTAGATGAGTGTGCTTCTGAACAGGTGCACTATGGGAGGTGTCAGCCAGCTAACTGGAGTGGCATATGCTCCATACAGCTGCAGTGCTGCTGGCCAGGCTGAGTGTTACAGGTGGGGCTTTGGGGCTGCTGGCACGCTTCCCACACAGTAGTGTTGTGTATTTGCCTTTCTGCAAGCTCAGATTTCCACTTCCAGAGTACAGCAGGTAGTTTTGGATGCAGATAGGCCAACTGTTTTACAAATATTCCCTTACATCTGGTGGCATGGACAAGCTTTGCTTAAATAGAGTTGAAGTAATGAACTTTTCAATAGCAAGGATTTGTTCTGCACTGGAAAAAAAAATGCTTTGGATGATATATTTTACCTGTGAGTATGTATGGAGGCACAAAAATATTAAATTCCCATAACTTCCTTTCATGATGAATAATGATGCTTATTTTTCAGCTGCTCAAAAAATCAATCCAATTGCTCTCTCTACTTACCTCTGCTATGAAGGAGTTCAGCCAAAGAGAGATCTCCTTTTGAACATCCGAATATTCTGTATGCCCAAACTTCCGGTTAAATGACATCAAAGCAATTAAAAAGCGAACAAGAAGATCATCTTCCCACTGCTCTCTGAGCATTTTCGGCATCTTTTCTAGGTCAGATGAGAACAGCCCCCAGGAAGTCATTGTTGTGACTTCAGACATGGCTGCCATCCAGGCAGCAGGCAGAGAGCTGTGGTAACTTTAGTAAGTGTGACATTCACTGGGCAGAATGTGAGGTCCTGTTGCAATAACATACATATATTTTTTTGCCCTCACTACTCGTGCTGCTTTTTTGCCTACACTACATATATTTCAGCAGCTATGAGCCAGCACATTGGGAAGCCCTATGGATCTGCAGTGTCTTTGTTCCTTTTCTTCCTCCTGGCGGGTGAGTACTAAAATGCCTTCCTTTATTAGAAGAAATACAGTTTATTCCTAGAGCTTGGCTTGGAAGGTTCCCTTTTTTCAAAAGTCACTCTCCTCTGAGGGCTCCCTCAGCATGTGGGAAATCTATATCCAGTGTTGGGCACTGCATTAAAACATGTTTTTTTTACACATATATTGCTTTTTAATTAATATGTATTTATGTTAATATGTGTTTGAATTTGACCTCCAGGGTAGAATTCTTTCCGGAAATTCTTCCAGAAAGAGTAGGTTTGCCTGTCTTTTTCTAGAAGAAAGGATGCATATCATCGTTGTTAGAAGTTTCATTTCTATTTTTGATGTATTAGCAACCAGTTGTCTTCACAAGGTAGTTATTCACATCCACTTGTGAAGATCAATCTTAGTGCAGGGCAAAAGTCATATAAATTGAGATAAGCTATGAACAATCATGGATCGCTTAATCACAGACATCTGGGAACTGGCTAGAGCTTCTAAAGCACTCTTATGGTACCAGCAGAGTATGAAGTTGAGCACTAAAGCCAACAAAGCCACCCAAAATATGATCATTCTAGGCGTGAGGATTGTTATGTGGTTTGGAAGTCCTATTTGCCCTCTTTTCCATCTGTTGAGCGTGAACAAAGGAAAGGAGGCACAATGAGAAAGGTCATATTGTGCACTGACCTCCAGCCTCCATTTTGGTTCCTTGATGCTGTTGGCAGCTAGCAGATGAAGCTTGCACGGCTGCTCTGGTGTACTCTGGGGATCAAGGAGTAAGTCAGAGGTTTCAGGACCAGAAGAGAAAATAGGTATATTTTAATCACTTCTTTTGTAATTCCACCTCCTCTCACCATGCTTTGTGTATTTTGCAGTTACAGCCAAGATATGACCCTACATGGGAAAGTATGAACCTGTGGATTGTGTAAAGGGTAGGCTGGCAGATTAGTAGGTGCCCTGTTGTGACTGGAAAATGTAGAGCACATTGTCACATTACAGGAAGTTCCAGAGAGCTTTCACCCCTTTGGTTGAAAACTGGCCATGAACGAATGACTTTGTATTACAATGACCTATTAGATCATCTAATCATTTTTCAAGGTCTTCACAGGATCATTCATGCCATAGGTACTCTGCCTAGCTTAAGTGCTTTCGCCAAAAAGCCTTGCATTCCTCTCCATGGGGGACTGAGCCTACAACCTGCTTGACAGGAGACCCACACATCATTTTGCTAATGAAGTAACCAACTTAAAAAGAGCTTTGAAGCAGACTCAACAAGGCATTTGGCATTAGTGTACTGCCAGATGCCAATATGATAAAGGCATTGTGTATTTAAATACCAGTGAACTAGCATGTTCCTGATTTGCAACCTTACAAAAGAAAAACATGGAAGAAAGGTAGAAAAATAGAAGCTGTGCTGTGACCTTCCCATTGAACCCCCCCAGAGCTGGGACTAAATGATAGAGCTTCCTCCTTTTGCATTTTGATTTTCCTAATTAAACTGTATGTTACCCGATATTTATTGAATCAAAGATGTGGGATAACACAGATGACAAGGTCAGTTTTTTCATAACAGGCAGCGTAAATAAAATTCAAGATGAACAGAGGCAACATCAAAGTACATTGTTCCTGTACTGTTATGATCTCTTCAGCACTATCTCTGTGTCTAACTGGACAGGGAATATCTGGACCTCAGATTACTCTGAATAGCTCCAGTGGGCTCATGGGTAAGATAATGTACGGACATGAGGGTAATATTTCAACCAGTCTTTTTAATAAGGACTACTTGTTTTAAGGGACTCAGAACTACATTAGTGTTTGGGTTCCTGGTTCTCAGGCTGCCAATTGCCACTGATCAGTGATACAGTTACTGGGCCAAAATTTCAATTTTGACTTAAAAGCATGAAGCACCATATATCTCTGAAGAGTTTTCTCAGGATGTCTATTTCTTTTACTTGCACAAGTTGTTCAGGCAGCTGCTCAGGTGATACCCTCCTTTAGGATTATGCCCTCCTAGCACACCAGATCTGGCATACTGCGAGGTGAGCCAGGCTGAGGCATCAGCTGGTCCCATCCCTTTTCCCCTTATCTATTTGCAGTGAGCTCGAAACACTGGGAATATGGTTAAACTTAATTATTCGCCTTCCAACCACTCAGGAATTTGATGATTTAGTGCTTTCATCTCTCTTCTCTCTTCTCTCTTTATCTCTCTCTGTTGATCATGCTTTGATCAACACCTGGAACTGAAACCCATTTCTGACCAAAGGGTGTTGGAAACTGTTACTGTCTCACAAAATCGCTCTGTTCCAGAATTTTTTTTTTCTTTTTTTCTCTTCTGGGCCTTATGGTGTGAGGTTTGCTCACACAACATATCGTCTTACATGGGCACCTCTTGTGAGCCATTCTATGAGAGCGGAAACATCACGTGATGTTGCCACCAGATTTCTTAGCCAGCTTGTATTTTCTATATTTTTACATCAGTGAATTAACTGTTGTCCAGTAACTAAACTGTGAATGCTGTACATCATCCTTTTATAAGGCACATAGAACAACAAGGCCCTGCCTTCTGACAGAAATTGTCAGTCCTATTTTATGATTATACAAGTCATAAATGACAATAGCTATGAATACAACTGCAATTTATTGCCCAAGCATGCCTGGAGGAGCCATTCAAGCAGTTCTCAAACCGACCATCAGTGGAGTTGGTTTTCAATTGCCTTAAGACATTTGTCAATGAAGTACAGAGACAATTGCCATTGAGAAGCCCTAGCAGGCCCAGACAATAGCATTCCACATCATTTTTATGGCAGTGAACAACTCAAGATGTTGGGGAATCCAGACCTTCACCTGGAATGGTCTGCAGTCATCAGGAGGGCATTGACTTGTGTAAAGAAAACAAAACAATAGAAAAAACTTTTTCCAAAAATTGGTTTGCATTTTTTCTTGGTTAATGCTGTTGGTTTATTTTTAAGAGTTTGTTTTCCCTTCTTTTTGAGACAGGATTTGAGACAGCAACTATTCCTCTCATCTTCTCAGTCCAGGCTTGGTTCCAAAAATGAGATCTACTTGCATTACTCCTAGCTCAAGCCTTCTTGATACTATGATTAGCAGTTGTGTGAAAGAAAGCAGATTTAAATCTCTATTATGGGCATATCATCTATATTTTTATAACAAAGAGCTGCAGGATAAAGTGATCCTTTCACAGAGAATAGATGTCAGCCAGTGACAGGGATCCTCTTAATTAAAAAATATGATAAAACGACAGAGTCTTCAGGTGTGCCTTCTATGTGTTTTAGGATGTTGGTTGTCAGAATGGAGTTGGCTATTTCATATAGTGAGTGTTTTCACAACAGCTCAAAACTTGTATGTTGAAACCGACATGACGAAACTCACAGTAGCTCAGAGTTGTTGAAAAATAGTTACAGAAAGTGGACTGCCCAGGCAGAATGGCTTAACTAACTTCCTGCTAGGCAAACAAATAATCAAGTCCCATCTTGTACTTTCCTGCCCAATTTGTAAAATAGATGTATAATACACTTCAGTCAGCACCTCTCACCACCAGCTTCCCTTGGCTCAGCAGGTCATCTCTTCTCTTCCCTTTAATTCTCCCCCTGACATTAGGTTTCTATATTCTCATACAGGCACTTCAGCAAGGACTTTATTTTCACACTTGCTCAGAGCATGCTGACTTCTCAATTTAGGCCTCTTTGAAAATCTTCTCTTCAAATTGGTTAAACTTTGTCTTTAGGAATTACTGTGTTATAATATCTTTGTGTCCTGTGAGCAAAGTGTATAACCATTCTAGAAAAATTCATTCACACCAGTATTTTCAGTATCAATAACTGCAGCATACTAAGATGGTTGCTGATTGCATCGATTGGGAGTTCAGTCCCTAGCAAAGGAGATTTCTTCCTCTGGTCCCAAGATTTCCTATCTTAAAACTGGAAGTGCATGCTAAACCCCCTAAGAACTTCATGTTATGTTTTGGGATGTAGGCATTCAGACACATACACATTCACTGTACTTGTCAGAACAGAACTGCCTGTGTGTAATGCTACATATGTTTCTTTCTGTGCCTTGAAAACAGTTGAGATCCTGAGACTTTTAGGAGTGAAAAGTGTGAGGTTAAAATTCCAGGCCAAAATGTGTCTGAATGAATTCTAACTTTCATCCAAAGCCATTGGACAATGACAATAATCCTCCCCAAGTATAGCAGAGAATGAGAGTCATTCATATCTGCGCACATGAACATAATCTTAGCAGGAACCAGGGAAAGAAACGCTATTGCCATAACAGTGACTACCCTCAGGTCCTAATTCCAGGAGCCATTCCTTGCCATGGTCATGGGTCAGGAACAAACAGTTGTTATCCTATTGCCCTCAACCCTCTTCTTTCTTCTCTTTTCTGGTGCAGATGTTGGTGTTAGTGATGGAAACACAAGCAAAGAGAATGCAACTGTATCTCACGGGAGAACACAGGCTCCACTGTTGACAACACCTGAGCCGTGGCAAGTTTTTGTGACTCAAACACCAGCCAAGGAAAAAGCCAAAGAGGGTGAAACTGTGGTCTTAAGTTGTCACTTTAACAGCCCACAGCATCCTTCCCTGACTGGCCTGACAGTGAGGTGGTACAAAGAAGATGAAAAGGGGAAGACAGATCTGCTAGAAAACAACATGACCATGTTGCCAAATAATTCTAGGGTTTTCATGAGCGGAGATTTGTCCCAGGGGGTTGTCTCCTTGGTGATCCTCAATGTGACGGCCAGTGACCATGGTATCTATTTCTGTGAGGTTATACTTCCGGATGGGAAGGTGATGACAGGAGATGGGACAAAGCTGAGGATCAGGAGGGCTCTAGGTAATGTTTGATGTTATTTGTATATTCTGTTTTCTCCCTCTTCCTCCTCCAAAACTGGTCTACACACTTGCAGAAGGAGCAAAATTAGTCTGCTTGGTTTCTAGAAGATATGGCGTAGTGTCATGGAATGTCCTCACAATAGTTGCATTTCTCATTATTTTTGTCAGGCTAGCTAATTTTGATTGGCTTGCTCCTAGAAACAATCAGACAGGTATTATTGTAACAAGGATCATTTACAAGTAAAAAGGGAGGAAATATTTCTGTCACTAAAATTAGTGAGTACTAAGAACAAAACTGTCAGAAAAGTTATCTTGTGTACACATCTCTCTTTGGCAGAACCCCTCTGAGTGGCTGGTATCAAGGTATCACCTCAGGAAACACCTCCCAAGTCTTTTCTTTTGACATTATTTCTCTCCAACTCACTAATCTGCATATTTGTTCCATAACTCTGGATGACATAAGTAATCCCTCAGTGAAGCACAAGGATCACATTATATCAGTTCTGCTTAACTTCAGTCTCATTAAAATCAAAGTAGCTATAAAACTGCCGTGCTATATTTTCTTAGCATCACAAATATACACTAGGCACATTAAGTACGGAGATAGCTTGTTTTGCCTTTATCAGCTGGAAATGTCAAAGCAGCTTTCCTTTTTATATAGGCTAAACACATTTCAGTCCCAACAAATCAACACATCATAAGGTTTATTATCTCATTATCTAACAAAAAGTAGCACCTTCTGTGTCAAGAGCAAATCATGCAAGTGCCATTTCCCCACTATTTGTTATTAAAGCTTCTAACTCACTGAGATTCACTAGGCCTTTGCCCTTTTGAGCCTGAATTCTTCCCTTACTAATTTTTACGTAACTACTCAATTTAAAACATGACTAACAAGGCAAGGTGTGCACGAGCACCTGACCATGTATCTTATGAGGTCTCCCACTGGCTTGATCTCATACTCTCTGTAGTGCATGTTACTATTGCAATGTCTGCTCCCTAGCCAATGTAATTGCCTTTCTGTGTTCCTGAGAAGATGAAATGCATCTTTTCTGTGCTACATCTAAATTAAGGGGACAAGAGAACATGAGAAATATAATTCACAAATAAATGAATTGTGCCACAAATCAAGACTGCCCCCCAACTTATCTAAAATGAAAAGGAGAAATCAGATGACAATGTTAAGTTCTCCATTACATGAAGCAAATGACATATATTTTGAAGTGAAGAAAGCAATGGTTCTACAGCACCATTGTCCATCCAATTAAACAAGTAGCCACAAAAATGAACTTCAACTTCAGGACAACTCTCTGTAGGTGGGAAGAGGGGGCTGGATTTTTACTGATGAGCTACAGCTTGCTCGCTGGTGAGCAGCTGAATGTGCATCTATTCATCAAGATAGCAGAGAGTAGCAGCTTCTCCTGTGAATGGGTGAACAGATGTTTGGAAATCCGTCTACAAATTTCTTAAGCCCTGTGCAATATGTTTCATTTCTGGTTATGAATGGTGACTGGGCATGCAGCTGCAGTTATTGGTGGATCTGTCTTAAGCATGTGCATGAAGACAAGAGTCATCAGAACAGTTGGATCTATTCCTTACAGACTCTTCCTTCTTCTCAGTCTTGCCTGTGCAACTTGGTGGTAGGTGTCCTGAGTTAGACTAATTAAGTGCTGATTAAAACTGATGAAATATTTCAGGACTTGTCTTGTAGTCAATACATTAGCAACACCATCCAATTTTTCTAGTGAAGCTTAAATGCAACTAGTTTGACATATATAATGAACGCCTGATTGTATTCTAACTGCAGATGAAACTCAAAGGCTTTAAATTATTCTTTTATTATCCTTCCTGGAAGAGTCACCTGGCACAATGAGTACCACAGGGCAGTCACTTAAAATGTGATCAGATCAGTCTTTTATGCCATTGCCCAGCCAGTTCTCTCTCTACAAATGCACTCTTCCTCTAGCAGACTCTACACCACAGGGCAGGTGTTCTTCACAGTACATTCCATAATCCTTGTCAAAGTCCACTCTAATGTGCTAACCTAACCAAAGGCTCTTCCCAGTTCATCCTTCAGGTTGAACAAATAACAAAGGTAGAATTCCAGTGTGCTTTTCTCTCAGAGAAAATGGGATAATTCAATCCCTACCATGAAATAGTCCCAAAGAACAACAAATAAAAGAAAGGACTGCAGCAGAGCTCTGCCCACCTTCTGATGCTGTTTCATAACAGTACTTGACTGTTAGGGGAAACTGTCCTATCACTAATTTCCCAGAAAGCATAGCAACTTCCTACAAAGGAATGAAAAAAACCAACTCCACAGTACAATACGTTCTCTCCTGTGTGGTAGCCAACAATGTCATGTCAGGCAAGACATCCATGTAATCAATACCATAGTAAGTAGCTTCCCTACTGACATTGCAGAAATTGTGCTAGCTGCCTTGCACGTGCTTGCCTGAAAGACACCTTACATTGCTCTCTGCCTTTCTTTGTCCTTCAGGCTTATTTGGTATAGAAGAATCTATTGGAACAATCATTGGGGTTGTGGCAGCTGGTATCGGAGGCCTAGGAGTTCTGATTATCATTTTAACACCACAGCTACGGAGATGCATCCTCTGCATGAAACGAGGCTCTCACCAAGGTATGGAGCACAAAACAAAATCTGGCATCACTTGCTAGAAAGTTACTCGTTTCCAAAGATGCCTTTTAAAACTTAGGTTGGAATTAGACATTTACTTACCACTAGTTTGAGGTGTCCTGAGGAGAGTTTGGTGTTCCCGAAAGCTTACCTGTATTTTCCAGGTCTGTCATCTGGTCTAATAATAGTAAGCTGACACCAAAGGCTAGATTTCAAAACAAGTTTAGCTCCCCTTTTGTGCAAACCAAGGTGTGGTCTGCATTTAAGAACGAGCTCAGCTCACTGGAAACTTTGCTGAACAGGAGTCTTGAAAAACTCATTTTTATTTTCTCTTTTCCCAACGCTAAAAAATCTTATTCAACCTGCTGAAAACAAACCAAAACAAGGCACAGAAGCCACGCAGAGCGGCGCTCGCTCTTCAGTGGAGCGCTGCCGCCCTCTGATGGCCATTGTAGAGGAGACGGAGACAGAGGCGCGGCCAGGAGCTCTACTCCCTCTCAACCCAGCCTTAAGGAGCACAGCATAGTCCACTTCTGCCCGCAGAGCATCATCCCTTTGCAAAAACACTGAGCGAAGGGAGTTCACAACACACTACCTTGCCAGATTGCCTTGGGAGAGTTTGTTGTGCTGTACTAACCCGGTATCACTGCTCTTTCTTTTTCTTCTTACTCAGCATAGCTTGATCTGGAGAGCTACAGGAGACACTGGAGGATGCAAAGGCAGAGTAATTTGTGATGCTCTGTAAGGCAAAAAGGAAGCTCTAGATGTAATAAAAGCTTTTGCCTCAGTACATGTTGTCTTTGGCATTTTCAATATGTTTATTTTCCCACAGCCTTGACAGCCACAGTGGCATATTCAACAGCCTCCTGCCGTGAAGAGCAAAACAACCTTTTTAAAAGGAATTTGTACTGTTATCTACTGAGGGCCTACTCAATCTGGCCACCTATCTCTTCATCCGGACTCTGATGGGATAGCTCGGATCTTTCCCTACAATTACATATTATCTCAAAATACTCCAAGTTTGCCAGTAGTGCTTCAAAATGAACAGAAGGAAGGCTTCCATGTGCTAACACCTGCCCAGGGACATCCCTGTTTACCTGCCCAGAATGTGTGACTTCTGGGGTGTTCTCATCTCCTCGGGAAATTTCCCGTCTTGGTGCAGAGGCTCTTGCCCTGTTGGCTTGCTCCAGCCTACAGTTCTGCAATGAAGAGGCAAAGGACCATTTGAATGCTACCTCAGGCTGAACAAATGGGGTTTAGTTTTACTCTTCCAGCAGGAAACACGGTGTTCATATATAAACCTTAAGAAAGAGATATGTAAGGTTTGCTTGACATAAATAATGTTCTCTATAGCCTCAGTCTCCAGACATGACAGTAATTGATCCCCACAAGGTCAGTGGCAGGGGATTGTGCCAATAACTGCAGAGCAGAGCTGCACATCAGTGACTGAAGCATGTGTGATATGTGAGGAATATGCTTTTTTTGACAGTGTGGATGTTCCTCCTGGTAAAAGTCAGAAACCCATGCTGGCCTTGCACCAGAAATGCTCCAGCATGACTCTGTGTACCTTATCATAGAAAACCATAGAACCATAGAATTGTTTTAGTTGGATGGGACAGTTAAATATCATCTAGTCCAACTCCCCTGCAATGAACAGGGACATCCACAGCTAAATCAGGTTGCTCAGTGCCCTGTCCAGCCTGACCTTGAAAGTCTCTAGGGACACAGCACCCACCATCTCTCTGGGCAGCCTGTTCTAGTGCTTCACCACTCTTACAATAAAAAAAAATGCATTTTCCTTACATCCAGTCTAGGTCTCCCCTCTTTTAAATTCCCCTGAAGTGTCCCCAGCCTTGTGAAGCAAGAACACAAGGGAGATGATGTCCATCTATGTTAGCTCACAAATACACGCAGACTCTGTAAGAAGGGATAGAGCTATGTCCAGGGCAAGAGCTCTGCTCTTCCTTTTGGTAGGAAGCAGCTCAGCTAGGAGATCTCCTCTGAATGCCCATAATGAATACTGTTGTTTCCACTTCTCCTGCAGCTCCAGGAAAATAAAGTGGATCACTTACTTCAACACTGGCATGTCATGGGTCTTCAAAACCATTTCTTTTCACAGAGATTTTTTTTTTCTCTCTCTCTCTCTCTTTTTTTTTTTTTAATAAGCCCAGCAGAAGTCTCTACATATTTTCCAGTTTACGTGCAAATGTGTGGGAGCTGAAGGTCAGGTGCTGCGAAAGGACAAAAAAAAGCCATTTGGTGACAAGCAGTGTGTTCTAACGTGTTTTTGGAAAAAAAAAAGGAGGAGAGTAGGATTTTATTCTTCCCTCAGATGTTAGAAGAGGCATGTATTTAACCCTATACTTCCTTCCCATAAATCATGGCCTGGCAGAATTTCTCTCACACTATTGTTAGCTTTGGTAAAAGAGGTAAAATTTTATTCCAGTGTGTTCAGATTCAAAGGATTAGAATAAAATTCCTTAAAAAACTATTTTGTCCCTTCGTATTTGAAATGGCAGGTTGGATGAGTCTGCCCACATAGAAAGTCTGGCCAGAGGATGAACTGTGGGTTGTAAGGGGCTGCTCCCCAACACTTTGCTGCTTCTTGGTCACACAGGCACACCATTTTTTCGCATTGGTCTGTCAGGTTATCTGCAAAAGAAAATGAATGAAGGATGAAAGATTCTGTATTGGATCAAGGGGATAAACAGTTGTAAGAGTGAGCAAGGCTTTAACAGGGAATACAGGTCATGGGAGGAGGCAGAGGAGCCAAGGAACTCAGCAGCAGGGTTAGCTATTTGTTTTCTTTGAGTCAAAATCTACAGAAGCTGATCTAAATCATATATATGAAGCTATATATAATGTAACCATACAACTGCATGACTAGGTAAGGACCACAGGGAACACAGAAGCAACTAGCACAGGTGGATGCATTGCAAATGACTGATTTTCATTTAACAAATCCCATCCCACCTATAGGTATCTTAAAGCCATTAAGCTGATATTACCTAAAAGAACAGCGCCTTGTTTATTTGAAGCTGGTCCTATAGATTATCTAACACCCTCCAAAGCCTGCACTAGACAAAGTTTAAAGTGCAATTTCATGCCAGTGTGCACAGGCTTTGCTCCAAAACTAACTCTAATGAGTAGAAATCTTTCCATGTTTCACTGGACTTCACTGGATCAACACTGTATCTGACAAATAAGTAGAGTCCCTGTTTTTGAAGCTTTTCTGAGGAGAATCATGTGTCTACAGCTGAAGTGTTTCAATGGTCCCATTCACAAGGACTCAGCAGTAAGTCCATTTCTTAATTAGCTACCAGTACTGCCTGGTTTTCTCCCTGTCCTCTGCTTCTCAAGGTCTTCTGGTGCTATGCCAATCACTGCCAACCTAATGTCAGTATGAGAGCCTGGCTTGGCAGCCAGTTCTGAGAGCACAATATTTTTTTTGAGCAGACCCCACAGCTCAAAGCTTTTCTTTTTTTTTTGGTATTCTGGATATTTACCGTATCAAATTCACTTATGTGTGATGGCCTATCTAGACTGAAACATATGGTTTTGCATTCTCTTTTTCCATTCCACAAGCAAAACTGTGTAGTAGTAGCAAAATATGGAGAGAAGTCCCAGGCAAAATGAGTTTCTGTTTAAATTACCTGAAAATATCTGTGTTTAGGATACAGTGCCAAACCACAGGCATTTAATTTCCTCTTGCATAGCATGGACAGTGAAAGCAATTCTGCTTGTAATTTCTCTGGATATCATTCCTCTAGGTCCAGTGAATGTGCCGCAGAATCTAACACTTCATCTGTTTTGTCTGGATTGGATAAGACATCATACCTTCACACCTCAGTGAAACCTGCTGTAGCCTGGGGTAGGAAATGTCCCTACAGAGCACATTTCTGTTGTTCCTCTCCATGGTGGATGTAAGAGAAAGTGAAGCTTGTTGATTATTCAAGGAGAACAGTTGCTGGTTGTTCGTGAGGCCTTGCCTGTACATCAGCTAAGGAATATATGGCATCTGTCTAACTAACGCTTATGAGGCAGGTTGGAACAAGTGCAGCCCATTGTTCTGGGACAGCATTGCATATCTCACATGTTTGATGGTAAGCTTTACGTCTGCAACCAGGATCATTCCCTCACATCAAAAATGAATAGTTACTTATTGAAATAGCTAGCAGAAAATATCAGTTAGCTACAAAAATACAGAATGGATAAATCAGAGGAAGAGCAGTTATGTCCAGCAAAATATTCCTTAACCAGTACCTAGTTTAATAGATGGTTCTTGAACTGGGAAAGGATCTACTATGAATGTGTTGTGCCACTCCCTCTCTCTGCTGGCAGATTTTCAGCTGGTTGGAGAGGCTGGGGATTGTACTAGAAGGATATGATCTTCTAACAAGGTAGGAATAATTCAGTTTTCAAGCAAGTAGCTCTGATGGCATGGGGACAGGTTTTACTCTCACAAGTTCCTTTTCAAACTTTTGAAGAGCTATACAAAAGATTTTACCATCAGGGACTTTTGGAAGACTTCAAAATAGAAGTGACAAATTCTAAGACTCAAATCATCTGGTGCATGTCAAAACAAACAGATGTGTACTACTGAAGGGCTGCTACTGTGCAATTCAAGACCTCCTTGACTGGTACCAGCTGTAGAGCTGAGCAAGCCTACACATACTGTATGTGCCTGTGGCACTTGAAATCACTCAACTCTGAAAGCCTCAAAATCCCTACCTCTAAGGCACAAAAAGCTTTTGCGTTAGTCTGTGTTTCTATGAAGGAAGCAGGGAACTGTGAGAGGGATGGAACCAACAAAGGCTACAGTGTCCTTACCGCACTGCACGGCATTCTGCTCGCACACCCACTGGTAGCGCTGTGCCTTTGGACTGCAGCCGTCCCTCTCTGCCTTGTCATAGCAGCAGTCATGCCTGTGGCAGCACCTTAGGGAGAACAAAAGCCAGAGTTTGGGCTTGGGCATCCTGCGTGCTTTGCTCACAGGTGTTTTCACGCACTGCAAGGCTACTCCACTCACCCTCTGCTAATTACAGCTCTGTCAGTAAATCAGCAAACGGAATGTTCTGGCATTTCTATGAATGCTCACTTGGCTTGGGAGCATATTAATGCCATATTTGTCCCTGTAACGACCATATTTCTCCTTTCTCTGAGATTTTGCCTTCAGAAAAACAGGTGTGGCTAATCCCCAAATCATGGTAATCTGCTTTACTGAAAGGAGCTGAAGAATTATGATGAGGTGCGTGACCATGGCTCACCAGCTGAGGTTCAGATCATCTCAGAATCTGGTGTCAGGATGTTTTTCACCTTCTTTGGCATCAGTGTAGCAGCTGGCTACAAACTCATCATCCTCAGAGGTGGGATTCATAGCAGTTGGCTTTACAACTGTAAGCATAAAGGGCACAAGGGTCTGATCTATGCTCCCTTCATGCATATCAAGAGTACAGTTCATATTATCATATTGCAGGGATCTAACATAGGTGAAAAACATCACTTTTGAAAGTCCTGATTGCTTGTCACTGACCATAGAGAGGGCTGAAGGTGGCTAGCTCAGCTGTTCTCTGTACCACAGACTACTCAGGAAGAAAATTTGCTCTGTCAAGTGCTTCAGAATACATAGGGAAACATCATCCCACTTGAATTTTACTCCAGTAGTTTAGTGAAAGATTCAGCAATTGAAAAAGTTCTATGATGGGTAATAAGGTTTGTTCCAGCAAGAGTGATAGGTCAAAGGCTGGAACCAGGGAGGAGACATCTCCTGTTTCCAGAAGCTGTCCCATGGGCACACTATGGAGGAGCCACTCTAATAACTGGGAAGTGTTGAAGCAGGCTGGTCTTAGGGGGAAACAAGGATAGGAAGGATTTTAGAGAAGCTCCTAAGTCCTAGAGGCGAACCTCTTCAAAACTTTGATGAGCTGGTCAAAAGAGAGCAGAGCTGCCCATAGGTTACCAAATCCAGTTGAAGACCTTGCTTGTTACCTTCAAGGCCTGAAGCCAATGTACCTGAAAGCAATGCACTCTGGAGCCCACCATTATAACCCTCAGGAAGAAAGGAAAACAATCCTGCAAGAAGAATAAAGCTCCCTGTGCAGAAAGTGGGACTTCTCAAGGAAATCCCCGAGAACTGTCAGTAAAAGTTAACTGAGATCCCAGGAACATCACAAACTTCATCACTCTGTACTTCAGAAGCATTTTGCCCTTTCAGAAATTGGATATGTGGGGTGGTGAGCTGTGTGAAGTGATAAAGCCAAGAAAAAAATTGAAGTGCAGAACAGAAAATCCACCACCAGTACATATTCTAATAAAATCACTGTGACTAGGTCAGATAAATCATGAAAGAAATAGGAGTGTCAGGCCAGTCAGATCAAACTCAGCTTTTGTGTAAACCTTGTGCTTACACACATGCTGAATTTAGACTGCTATGCTTTCCCTACTGACTGGAATATTTAGCAGTTAAAGCAGCAGTTTCATCCCACTTATGAGTCTGCAAACTAAATGCTATTTTTTTCTTCTCAGTTTGAAAAGACAAAATCAACGTGATGATTTGACCATGCTACTCACCGCACTGTGAAACCTAGAAATGTAAGTTAGCAGCAGCAGACTAATATCTACCTCTGTGCCATCTCCTCAAAGAACTTCAGAATGGAAATCAGCCTCACTGAATATAAATATCTACAAGTTTTCCTGTGAAGAGTGACAACAATTTCTGTAATTCAGCAGGTGAGCTTATTCAGCCCACAGAACCAGTTCTATTGGGCATGATGGCAGTAACTGGGGCTTGTTCTGAAGATGCTGGAAGTGAAAGGGCAAAGAAGAGGAGAATTCACTGCCCTGTGGAAAGCATGAAAGTCTCAGCTTTCTTCAACCCAAGGGAACAGAATTGTTCTTCAGGGAGAGCCAGAAGGAACAAACAGGAAAAAAATTACAGTGAGAGATAGATCTTTGAGACAAGATCTTGTTGGAGGTGGAAGATAGTGTATAAATCAGGCACAGACAACCAAAGGAGCGCAGAAGAGGTGGGCTAGCTAGCTGTGAGAGACAGCTGCTCCTTAGCTCTCTTAGTGAAATGGGGGCAGTTACATGAATTCTGCAGGGCCACAGGAGCCGGGGTACAATTCTGCTTCCATTAACACTGTTTCCTCCTGCAGAGGGTGATACCAACACAAAGTGAGAAAACTGTAGCTCATGTTTTAGGTGCTTTGAAAAGAGTGTCAAGGTATGAAGAGCAAGGAAACCTATCATCCTTTTGCCATCTTCAGATGTCTGCTCTATCTGAAAATGCCCTTTCATGCACCTGGGTCAGAATGTGGTGTTGAACTCTTAATAGCCTGCTAAAGCTCAGTCACACTAATGCAAACAATGCCAGCAAACAGTATGGCAGAGCACTGGTTATCAACTATAAAAAACAAATACAACTGGGCTCATCTAGTTAACAAACAACTAATATATCACCTGGTGGGATCAGACAGCCCTAGTGACTACAGACAACTCTGCTGGCCCAATCTGACGTCTGCAGTGAAAACAACTGCCTTTAATGTAAGAATTTGTCACACTGTGTTTGCCATGTAAACAGCTCAGCCATCCCTGTGGTGCTTTAACCCAGAAACAAAGAGGAAGTGTCTGTGACTTTGCCAGGACTTAGATGAGCCACATATGCCACCCTGCCCCTCATGTCACCAACACTTTCACGGAGATTCTGAACACTTTTGGGTCCTGCTCGGCAAAATGGGTTTTGCCTAAATACCTTTGCTCGGTGTTTCTATGAATTTGCTTTGCATAAAGGAGGTTGTGGATGCTTCCTTCTGGGAAATCCCAAGCAAAGGGTTGTCCACGCAGTGCACTAAATCCTATGCACCATGTTTCTAGGCTAAAAGAAATAAGGCCACAAGCCCAGGAAAATGCGGACATTATGGCCCAGGGAAATGCAGGCATTATGACACTCCTTTCAGTTGTGGTGTGGCAATTCAAGGAACAGAACTGGGAAGGAGAAACAAAGCTATCAACATTATGGAAAAGAAATGCCATAATGACACAAAGTGAAGAGACCACGGAACAAAAGGAAAAAAGGTAATTACTGGCAACACCACATCAAAGTCAGAGTGTGGAATAAACCTTATAAAACCATTACCCACTCAACAGCACCTTTTTTTCCTCCATGAAAGAGGGATGCTGAAAAGCACTCTAGCCCTGTCTAGACAGACTGACCGAATTACTCACAAGAAAATAATTCCTAGGTTTATTACTGAGACTCTTAAAACAGACATGACAAGGAGGTGAGTCATTTCCAACAGTGTGTGTCCTTCAAGGCCTGTAGCTTTGCCACTCCACATTTTTCTTCTCTAGAATTGCAAATATGGAAAATAATGTGGTCACTGTAACTGGCATAGGATACTCAGCCGCAATGATTTTTGCAGTATCAGAAGATTCCTCTGGTGAACACAGACTGGAAACATTTATGACTAAATGTAGTGTGTCATTGCTGATTCTTCCTAGCTAAGAATCAAACTAAAAAATCTTTCTTGTTTTCACCAAGCATTACTGCTATACAACAGTAATGAATGCTCTTAGAGTATCAAGCTTCCTAAATACCAAACTCTCTGGTATTTAGAGGCATTTCCATTTGCAGAGTTACCTTTTTCTGCCATTAGGATAAAATCCACATCCCATGGAAATCAAAGAGCAGCAGAAACATCCATCAACAAACACCTGATCAGATATTGCTCTCTATTTTTCGTGAGTATTGAGCACTTGCATCACCCAGAGTCACCTAAACCTGGTATCAGTGAGTGTCTGTGGAAAACAGCTTCTAGGTGACTCCATCTGGGCCTTCAGCAAATGAAGTATTCAAATTAGTGAAGTCATGTTTTATTTTAAAGAGTTGATTGTAAGAGTCTTGATGATAAGAGATTATAAAGGCTAACAAAAATGATGAACATGTTTACAGACAGAGCTGTAGATGATTACAAGCATATCAAGAGATACTATTAAACATTAACAGTAATCTCTAGGCCTGAAACCTAGGACACATCATTGCCAGCTACTCGTTTTTTTCTAAGTATTGTGCTGGCTGTTTCACAGATAGCGCCTATAAACCAAAGATGTGAAAAAATGGCTTTGGGAGGGAAAATTTCCCCTGCATTAATGAAGAGAGATACATTAACTTGAATGGCTCCTTGCTCCTTTATGCCCACAGAGGAGCTGGTCATTAGCCTGGGCATCTTCTCTTCCTTTTTTTTTTTTTTTTTTTCCTTTCCTTCTTCTGTTTTGCCACTTCCATAGTCAAAGTTTAATTTGGTAGAAATATGCGATGTCTCCAGGAGCTGGGCACCCTCAGCCAATTTCTTTTCCAGTGAGCTATGCATTGCCTTCCCCTCTGAGAAAAGCTGCTCTAGTGTGTGGATAACACCTGTCTTGCTGACTGCAGATAAAAGCAGATAGACTTGTGTGCTCTGCCTCTGAGGTTTTAAATCAGATAAGATTGTACATAAAGGGCTCAGAGCACACAAAAGTCCATCACATTAAAGATTTACATGTATGCTAACTGCAAAGTACAAGAAGCCTTTCGTTACAACATCTCATCAATTCATTTTTATTCTTGGAAATAAAAAGCATAGCATCTACCAAGGAAAAGAAGAAATATTACCATGTTCTAACCTGTTGTTTTTCTTGCTTGATTTGCTTTAAACAGACAGGTGATGAAGACAACAGGTTTGATTACTCCTTGCAAAATTCTAGATCCCTCCAGAGGGTGACTAGTAATATTCCCATCACTGCCATTTTCAGGATGAGTTGAAATGATCATCCAAACCTTTTAATCACTCCTATCTCTTCAGGCAGGACTTGCTTTCTGTGAATAAGAGGTACTATTTAATGAGCTCATATCCTGGTTTCTTCCTTGCCCTCCACCCACATAATACAAGGTCCCAGGAGCTCAGCTCTCATCCAGGAGGTGGCAAAGCCCTTATTCAAACACCAGATAGTACATGGCTCCTCGCTCACAGTTGACAAATGCTAAGTTTTTTCAGTAGTGAGTTCTTGGAGGCACAGGAGCACAGATAGGGAAGAATATGGAGATCTGCACTGCTTCTGGACACACAATTGAGGTTCTTCTTACCAGTCTGTTTTATCTTTAGGCCAGCCTCGTCCTCCCAGTCCGCAGTAACATCCATAGCCAATATATGCCAAGGGAGACCGTCCCGTGCCACATGATATAGCACCTGCCAATTCAATGATTCCTCGGGTGTGTAGAGAATGGGATTTTCCCAGAGCACCTTTCCAAACTGCAAAGACAGGACATAGTTTCACACAAGGATTAAACATCAGTAATATGCTGATTTTCTTAAAACCTTTACAAGGAGATTTTTGGCCTTGACTAGTTATTTAGATGGAGCCTTGACAATCTAACTAGCCATTATGTTCACCCTACAAAGGGAACCAATACGCAAACATATTCCACATAGGCAGCTCAGATCTGGTGCACCAGTGTATGACTGTAGCTAAATCGTATCTGGAGCTACCTTGCAATTTGAAGCTATATGCCCAGACTTGCACATCATAGAGTCTGAGCTGTTAATCCTGGCTGGGGTTATGCAAGCTCCATGCAGAGTCAACTGGGGTTCACTGCACTGCAGAGTTCCCAACCTGGCAGAGCATATTGGCTGAGCCAGGATTCCAGGTGCATTGTGAAGCAGCAGAGAGCCAGCACACTGCCTGACCGCACACAGACTCCACAGAAAAAAATGAGGTTTCTCTGTTGCCCAGCATGCCTTGTATTATTCATGCTTTTCCTACTATTCAGGATATTTTATCTTGTTCTCCAGATCATACAGAGCTGACAGTTCTACTAATTCTCATCCAGAAACAGCTGCAAGTCCTCAGGCCCGCAAGGCATTCTTTGTCCAAGACAGAGAGCCTGAGGTAGCTAGGATGAGTGGATAATGGCCTTCTTGTGAGCATTTTGAAGTGCTGGCAACATGTACATTCGCTTCTGTTACTACAGTCCACTTAAGCTGTAATGCTAAGTTGGCTGCATGAATTTGGAAAAAAGAAAAACAGGAACAAACAAGAAGTTCTCTGTTAGTTGAAGTTCAGGCACCCACCTAAGCCAGTCTGGAGTTTTCTGAGTTATAGGTCTGTCAAATAATATCGTGATATCAAATGTTGCAGAAACTGTTACAGAAACCAAGAATATCTGCCCCTAATACATAAATCACTTTGAAGCTTGATAGGTGTTTTGATGCTTATCACAATAACAATGGCAACAAACAGCAGTGATTACCTCCTGGACTCACAGTGAAGTATCGAGTGTACTTTGGGCTCTACCAACGTGCACCACACACCATCCCCATTAAGGCTGAGCTACTTACCACTGGTACCAAACCCCTTGGAGGGGCTGCCAGGCTCCCCAGCATTGGCCCCACTGCCCCCCAGCCGTTGGATGGCCCAAGCAGAGGATGGGGCTCTCAGCATCTCAGGGCCTGCGGGAGCTCACACTGCAGAGCAGGGCTTTGCTCTGAGCTTGACCTCTTCATAGTGCTGTGCAAACATGGGCTAATTAATCCCCTAAACCACCCGGAGACTCAATACTATTATTAAAACTGTTACTTTCCTTTTAAAACCCAGCCATCTAATCCCCCCTCTTGGGCCTCTCCCCTCTTGTACTCCAGCTTATTTCCTGGGCTTGATCCAAACCCCTCTGAAGGCAATGTGGGTCTGTCCCCATTACTGCTAATCTGTCTATTTGCTCCTCTCTGCTAACGGTGGGCTTGCAGCACAGCCCCCAGTGTTTCCATCATCATTTTACCCCAGCAGCTGGCTGCAGCCAGCTCAGAAGGGAGCAAAGCCCCTGTCTCGGGCCTTCACACAGCCTCCTTATGTTTCCAGTGCACTCCTCAGGGATTAAATGCACATTCCTGAAAAAGTAACAGCTCCTCTCACCTGAACACTACTTGAGTGTTCAGTTTTTGCACTAAAAACACATTAGACTCATGTTGTTTGAAAGAAAAGTGGCGACCTGTTTCCCTTGTCCAAACAGTGAACTCTTCACAGTCAACAGCAGGCTGCAGGTTCGCCACAGGTAGTGCCACTGGAACTGCTGAACTACTCTGGATTTCAGGCAAAAAATCACACTTCTACAACCTGCTTTAACCTGCAGACCAAAAATGTTCCAACAGAAACAGAAATGTCTTTGTAGGTGTTCAAATTCCTTCTTGAGAAGGATCGTGGTTTATTTTTCAGCAATCTTTCCGGACCTTTTAAGGCAGGACCACTGGACTCAGCCTGGAAACAGAGGCTGGTGTAAGGTAACTGTGCCTCACCCAGAAGAAAGACCATTCTTCTTTTGGGGATATCTCTGAGGATCAAGGAACTGCAATTACAGGACAGAGCTAGTTATGAAAGCAGAGAAAAGGACGCAGAGGGAATTGAATCCAGAAGAAAGGCCTCAGGCTTTGCACTGCTTGAGAGTTTGACATAATTGAGATATTCAGGCAGCATCTGATGTTTCTGTTTTATCCTTTGAAAGCTGGGGGGGCTTTGAGATACTCTAGCTGATGGCTGGCCCTAGAAAGCACATTTCACTGTCCAAGTGTTCAGCTAATAACTGGAGCAAGAACCAAAACTGCATTCTCTACGCTGGGCAGCTAAGCCAATGTGTGGAATCCTTGAGACAGTCCAGGTCTCTCCAGCAGCCTGAACTCAGCCACATCCCCCATTAAAGTATGGTATATCATTAGCTATACAATGAATGGGAAACCATATGCAGTGAGCATACCTGCGAGGAGACAAGTGGAGGTGGACCTGACAACTTAAACCAGATATTTCCTTTTGAGACAAGCAGCCTTTGTTGTAGAATAAGGCAATGTTTTGGTTTTTATTTTAAAACAGTGCTACAGGTGTAGCCCACCAAGGACAAGAAAGTAGACATAACAGTCTCAAAGGGGTGAAATTCTAGTTTGCCAAGCACAAGAAAGGATAAACAGTTGATCACAGATATGCAAAGAATGAGTGAGAAAGAAATAATTTAGCCACAAGTATGGCAAACATACAGTGATGTGCTGATGTCAAAAAGAATGGACGAGAAATTGTCCTATAAATCACCTTTTGGTTCTTTAAGGCATATTTGCATATTAAAAAAAAAAAAAATGCCTATCATTACGGAGATGAGATTAAAGTGGCTATTCCTTCCCAGATCTATAGTCCTCCACCCCATAATACACATTCCCAATGAAGCTGAAATATAGTGTCCAATTAGATACTGGAAAGAATTTTTTTTTTTTTTTTTTTAAACAGTTATGTATAAATAACCTCACTTCCATTCAAGATGCATTTGCTTTGCAAAGGATCACCAGGCACCTAATTCCGTGCAGAATTAAAATAGAGACCTTTGTGTGAATTCCGACTGTGTGTGCTTATGGGCATGAACCCCAACAAGGATAGCATGAGTAGAACCTCAGACAATTTACTGTCACATTGCCATTGTGTGTAAGGTCCTTATGTTAGCCGATATTCATGGCTTTTCTCAAAGGATTTTTTTTTTTTCTTTTTGAACTTTGTATGAAAGGAAGGCCAGGTTGGATAGGCCCCTGGGCAGCCTGAGCTTGTGGGTGGCAGTCCCGCCCACAGCAGGGGGCTGGAACTGGATGGGCTTTGAGGTCCCTTCCAACCCAACCATTTGAAAACTGCTCACTCCACAGACACTAGTATAAAAAGAAGGCACTTCTGGAAAGAAACGCCAACACCAGCAACTTTGTAGCAGAAAACTATCCTCCAAAGAAAGCAATCTGTGTTTTTGTGTCACCAGCTACTGAAACCACCATGGAAACAAAACAGACACACAGCTTGCTTACACAGTCCAGCACTATAAAGGTGAAGGGGGGGGGAAAAAAAAAAAAAAAAAAAAAAAAAAAGGCAGTGCTTTTTACTCAGCCAAATGGTACTGGGGAAGTAGGCAAAGCTGGCATCAAGGGTAGAAGCTGCCCAGGGTGGGGGCTGTAGGGGGGAAGGGATGGAGCACAGACATAGCACTCACCTGCGTGCAGCAGAAGTAGCAGCAGCAGCCGCCAGCCCATGGGCAGAGCTCCTCAGTACCAGTGCGATGCTGTGCGCTGGCGTTCAGCAGCCCAGTACTGCCAAGCAAGTGGAGGTGTGGGTGTGTTCAACAGCTCTCCGCTTCCAGGGTTTTTATGTATATACATCTGCCTGCGTACGCCTGCAAGAGAGGAACACTCCCTCCTGCGACTTCCCTCAGTCCCAGCCCAGTCCCAGATCTCCCCAGAGGGCTCCCTGCTGTGCCGCTGAGGGCGAGGGCTGCCCCTCTGTGTGTGCCACTGGCTCCAGGAGGGGCTGGCATCCCTGAGGCAGCCCCAGCATTAAGCTGTGTTCCTTCTCTAAGCTGTTTGCTTACAGACCCTGGTTAACCTCTGAGTGGCTTCAGAAAAGGGAAGCTTACCGCTGCCCTGCCTGTGGCTCAGGCTTTTCTGCTGCAGCGTCCACCTGGCAAGGATTCTCCCTTTTTATAGATCATTCTTTCAGGGTGTATATATAATTTTAAATATATATATATTAAGACTGATTATTTTTCACATTTAAAAAAGAAGAGGCAAAACTATAAACATCTAACAGAAAAATAATCCTGTTAGATGCAAATATCTGATTATAAACTGACCAACACAGCTAATTCTGGGCTACTCCAGAGGGAAAAATAACCAATATTGCTGCACCTATTACTGCACCTGAACAATACCAAATAATTTCCTGAACACTCCCCAGTATGTGGGTCCCAGCCACAGCCAGTGTTTAGGTTCAGGTCCCTGGAGCTGGCATATACTGAGTTCATGCCAGTTGCTGCAGGCAGCCTGACTGCAGAAGTGGTGGCTGCAACAGGCTGCTCCATTGGGAGAGGGAGAGGAAGAGAAGAAGAAAGCAGTTGGCCTGTCCCTGATGCACTCCTTAATGGCATTCACTGTATTAAAGCTGTGCCTCCCTGGTTAATGGTGTGCTTCTAAATGTTTGCTTGCTAAACATTGGCATTTGAATCAAAGGTCAGTGGCAAGTGGCTTACTTGGGCTTCCTTTTTTTCTGAACACAGTCTGGCTGCAGCTGTGATCTTTAACTGGGAAAGTTTTCAGGACATGGTTATGTACTGGGTGCCTATTGTGACACAGGGCACATGACACAACAGAGCTAGGCAAAGTAGGCTCAGCAACAGAGATACAAGGCACGGACTTCACCAGTCATGCAGCTGTTCTTCGCTCAGAGCTCAGATGGGCGAGTACAGTCCTACAGTGACTGTGAGCCTGAAGTCTCACCTGAAGGCCCACCACTACCTCTGCCATGGGCAATATGCTTGAATCAGGAAAGGGAGGAAAGCCATGGGAGGACAGCACCCAACCACATGGTCACGTGCAGCATCACAGTGCCCAGGAGTAGCCCTGCTGCTTATCCTTTCTTCTTTGGGAATTCCCTCAAGTAATTAGACGGAAGTGGTAATTTGAAATCCTAGCTGAGCTGCTGCTGGCTAATATTTAACCTCACAGTTAAATAAGGAAGGAGGATGTTAGAGGGTTGGTGTCCTTACTCCTCAGGCTTTATGGAAGCAGATCATCAAAACAGGAAGTGCAAACAAGGTGAGAAGCTTTAAAGAACCATGTGGGGGCAGACTGAACAAGGCAGCCATTAGATCAAGTTCCAATGGCAGACACGTGAGAGGTCCCCATCTTCAGTGGGGACCAAAGGAGAGATCTGGCAGATTACTTACTGGATTCTCAGGGTTCCTAAGCCAAGAGATGAACTAGAAACTGCACAGCGCCTAAAGGACTGAGAAAAATACAGATTGAATGTTGTATCTTGTCCTGATATCTTAGGGGCTCCTTTTCTACGTGGTCTGTTGTTTGGCTTGCACTCTACCTCCAGTCTGCAACACAAAAGTTGACTTTCTAAACAAGGAAATCAGGGACCAGGACAAGTAGTAGCCAACACTCACTTGTGAAAAGAGTTGTGCACACCCAAAGGGGAACTCCACTGAGCCTCTGGCAGGAAAATGAGCTCTGAGATAAACAGTAGCCTGCTGCTTAACTCTGATGGACTGTCCATCACCATAAGCAATCTGCAAAGCCAGTTTGAGTGCTCAAACTATCTACTCTATGGCTTGGATATATCTAAGTCATTTAAGTTTGAAACAAACACTTAATGTTTTTATTTCAAATACTTCCTGAATTACAAACCTGATCAAAAAGGCATTATAATGTTCAGATCACAATTTCATTCTGTTCTTCACTTTCTTATATTCCCCTCCTTTGGAAATATTTTTGTTTTTTCCCCAGATTAGCAATAAACACAAAATAAAGAAATAAAGACTCTTCTGACAGCCAAATGTATTTGTCGTGTCTGAAGAAAAGTTCTAAAGAGATGCCCAAATTTCAACTTAAAATGGAAAGCAGAATTAAGGTATTGTTTTCTTGTGATTACTTCACATTGCAGACTGGTTGAGTTTGTTATCTATCTGTGCAATTATTGATTGCTGTTGCCGAAGTTAATTAACATATTAATGAAGAGTATTAAATTAAGTGCTAATCATGGTCTCGCTATGCTATGGTAAGTACATTGGGATCATTAGGGCATTTCTATAATTGTTTAGGGAAAATAAATTAATTCCCTTATTTCACTTCCTTCACGTGTATTTTGTATGTTACCCTGCTTGAACCTTGCTAGTAACAGCGAGTAGCACATGAGGGTATTGGTTATCATCTCAATAAACTGAGTTATACAGTCAGGTCACCATTTCTCCAAAATTGCATATAGAATAAATTCATTATGAGTCTCAGGTGATTTACTTGGGTTAATTAGTCTACATAATCTGAGGGCTATTCAGGTGAAATAGCTCTGTAGGTAGAAAACAGAATACCATTTGTTTGTACCATCAAAGCAGCTGGCCCTCCATTTCTTCTTGGGTGCAGGGATGAAACTATTACATACTCTTGAGCTTCCTGTTATTAAAAACAATTATTAGAGAAAAGTCTTCAGATAAAGGGAAGAAAAAATTACAAGGACTACACAGTATTTAATGATATTTACCTGACGATTTTTGAGATGTATGTTCTCGTAGAAGCAAGGTTGTCCTTTATCCCATACACGCTGTTCTTGCAGATGAAATACCCAGCCATTTCTTTGGGTGTCAGCACCAATGGCAAGGTGAGGCCTCTGCAACACTGAGGTTTTTTCAGTGCAATGTGTGTTAGGGATTCTGTCCCTCCAAAATATTGGTGTATAGGAGCATGACAGAAGAGACCCAAGGACAGAGAATAACAGTTTGTGAAGTGGCAGTTAGAAGATGAAGTCAGCTATAGGATAAAACAAGCTCCATATTACCTATTAAGAGGGAAAAGAATAACTTCTATGACTGCCATAAAGTTTGTGCTGGCAAGTTAAGCAATAGAGTTAATATAGCAACATAGTAAACAGTGTTGTTGCAGCATCTGATGCACGGACTCAGATGTGAATGATCCAAATCATTTATTACAAGTTCTCACATCACTTATATACCTTCACAAGTTTTCTTTTTCTAGCTTTCCCATTCACCCCTACAACTTTCTCATCCACCTTTACATGTCAACAGAGCATTCTACAAAACACTCTTCAGCCGTTCATGCAGGTGCTTATCCAATCAGAGCCGTGAGACGTTCTTTCTTCTTCTAGAGGCATCCTTGGTTCTCATGCTGTTTATCTTGCTCCACAGCTGCTGCTCTGAACAGTTTTTCTTGTATTCCCACATGTTGTCTAATATTTTTCTTGAATGAAAGGTCTGCTTATGATATATTGACAGTACAGCCTAGTCAGACTTAGATGGGGACAGAGCATTATTATTGTTTCCAGGTTACAACTGAGCCCCAAAAGAAATTTTTAGTGTCTACTGATCTGTGAGTGCCTGGTGTGCAGCACCTAAGGCTTCACTGCTGCAGTTCCCTCGGGTCTTAACTTCATGGTGTTATCTCCAAAAAGAGAAGCTTGAGAAGTGCAGAAGGGAGAAATGCTGTAGGACAGGCTAGCTCAGGGAAGAGAGACTCATGTCCTCCAGAAACTGTCAGGGTTTGGTGGACATTGCCTAACCTTGAGCAACTGTCAGGGCAATGGAGTCATATCCCCTAGAAGGCTGAAACAGCATTTAGCCACAGGTTTCCAGGATATCAGAAATGCAGCATGCCTTAGCAATGTGGCTTATGCTAGAAAATAACGGAAGTAATGGAATTCCCGAATAATCCAGCCTCAGCTTGACATGCCAGTTACGAAGTGAGAGAATAAAAACATGTAATGGGCATAATGGACATATCTGACATAAGCTCCAGGGTGAACTAGTGACAGTACAACAAATCAGCTGACTAAGTAAGAAAATAATGGAAATAATGGGGATAACAGAAATAACCTCCCGTGTGATTCAGTGTCTGCCTGATATGTCCCTTGACAAAGGATGAAAACAGAAGTAAATAACTAACATAAGGAATGTAAGCTCCAGAGTAAACCAATGACAGTCAGACACTTTAGATGACAAAGTAAAAAGATAAATGAAATAATGGAAACAAAATAACAGAAACAAATAGGCTACAGAATGAACCAATGGCATTCCAATGCTTTAGCTGAAAATGTAAGAAAATAATGGAAATGAAAAAATGGAAATAACAGAAATCATAGAATCATAGAATCTTTAGAGTTGGAAGGGGCTTCTGAAGGCCATCCAGTCCAACTCCCTTGCAATGAACAGGGACACCACAGCTAGATCGGGTTGCCCAGGGCCTGATCCAGCCTTGCCTTGAAAGTCTCCAGGGATGGGGCATCCACCACATCTCTGGGCACACTATTCCAGTCCTTACCACCCTCACTGTAAAAGACTTTTTTTTTTTATATCTAACCTAAATCTACCCTTTTTGAACTTGAAGCCATTTCCCCTCGTTCTATCACCACAGATCTTGCTGATGCGTCTGTCCCCTTCTTTCCTGTGGCTCTGCTTTAAATACAGAAAGGCCATTACCAGGTCACCTTGGAGCCTTTTTTTCCTCTAGGCTCAAGAGCAACAGCTCTCTCAGCCTGTCCTCATAGGAGAGGGGTTCAATTGCAAGACCATTTTTGCAGCCCTTCTCTGGACATGATCCAACAGGACTATGTCAACCCTGCAATGAGGGCATCACATCTGGATGCAATATACCAGGTGAGGCCTCACCAGCAGGTGAGGCAAGAAAAAGGGCAGGATCACCTCCATCACCCTGCTGGCCATGCTGCTTTTAATGCACACCAGGATATGGAGGGAAATAATGGAAATAGCCTCCTGAGAGAAGACATGGCAGTCCAGCACTTCAGATGACAGACAAAGAAAATCACGGCAGTAACGCCAATAACGGCTTAGGCCTCCAGAGAGAAGGAATGGCAGTCCAGAACTTCAGATGACAGACTAAGAAAAATAACGGAAATAACAGAAATAATGGAAATAACGGAAATAGCCAACAGAGAGAAAGAATGGCAGTCCAGCACGTCAGAGGACACACTAAGAAAAATAATGGCAGTACGCCAATAACGCCAGTAGCGGCTAAGGCCTTCAGAGAGAAGGAATGGCAGCCCAGTATGTCAGAAGACAGACTAAGAAAAATAACGGAAATAACAGAAATAGCATCCTGAAAGAAGGAAAGGCAGTCCAGCACTTCTGATGACAGAATAAGAGAAAAAAAGGAAAAATCGGAAAAATCGGAAATAGCGGAAATAGCGGAAATAACCTCCTGAGCAAAGTAGTGGCAGCTCAGCACTTCAGATGGAAGACTGATATAACCAAAGGAAAAAAATGGAAAAAATGGAAAAAAAGGAAATAGCCTTCAGAGAAGAGGAATGGCAGCCAAGCACTTGAGATAACGAATTAAGATAAATAATGTAAAAAATGAAATAACTGTAAAAAACGGAAATAAATTGCCTCCAGAGTGAAGGAATGGCAGTCCAGTTAAACAGATGACATGCTAAGAAAAATAACGGAAATTGCAGAAATGACGGAAATAACCTCCAGAGAGAAAGAATGGCAGCCCAGCACTTCAGACGACAGACTAGGAGAAAAAACGGGAGTAACAGAAATGACGGAAATAACGGACATAGCCTCCTGAGAGAAGGAATGGCAGTCCAGCAATTGAGATGACAAAGTAATAAGGGCAATAACGGCAATAACGCCAATAACGGCTAAGGCCTCCAGATAGAAGGAATGGCAGTCCAGAACGTCAGATGACAGACTGAGAAAAATAACGGAAACACATAATGGAAACACATAATGGAAACACATGACAGAAATATCCTCCAGAGAGAAGGAATGGCAGTCCAGCACTACAGATGAAATTCTAAGAAAAATAAATAATAATGGAAAAAACAGAAATAACAGAGATAATCATGAGAGAGAAGGAATGGCAGCCCAGCACTTCAGATGACAGAATAAGAAACATAACCGAAGAAACAGAAAAAAAATGGAAATAAACTGCCTCCAGAGAGAAGGAATGGCAGTCCAGTTGTACAGATGACACACTAAGAGAAATCATGGAAATGGAGGAAATGATGGAAATGACGGAAAAAACCTCCAAAGAAAAGGAATGGCAGCCCAGCACTTCAGATGACAGACTAAGATGAATAACGGAAATAACAGAAATAATGAAAATAGCCTCCTGAGAGAAGGAATGGCAGTCCAGCACTTCAAATGACAGAAAAAGAGAAATAAGGGCAATAATGGCAATAACGTCAATAATGACTAAGGCCTCCGGAGAGAAGGAATTGCAGTCCAGAACTTGAAATAAAAAACGGAAGTAAATAAATAAATAACATAAATAAATAAATAACATAAATAAATAAATAAAGTAAATAAATAACGGAAATAAATAAATAACGGAAGTAGATAAGGGAAATAGCCTCCATAGAGAAAAAATGGCAGTCCAGCAATTCAGATGGCAGACTATGAAAAGTATTGGAAATAACGGAAATAGCCTCCTGAGAGAAGTAATGGTAGCCCAGTATGTCAGATGACAGAGACACATAAACAACGGACGTAACAATGGACATAACAATGGGCATAATAACGGAAATAGCCTCCCGAAAGAAGGAATGGCAGTCCAGCACTTCAGACGGCAGACTATGGAAAATAAGAAAAGGAAATAATGGAAATAATGGAAATAACGGAAATGACAGAAATAACGGACATAGCCTCCTGAGAGAAGGAATGGCAGTCCAGCAATTGAGATGACAAAGAGAAATAAAGGCAATAATGGCAATAACTCCAATAACAGCTAAGGCCTCCAGATAGAAAGAATGGCAGTCCAGAACTTCAGATGACAGACTGAGAAAAATAACGGAAACACGTAATGGAAACACATAATGGAAACACATAATGGAAACACATGACGGAAATACATAACGGAAATACATAAGGGAAAAACACGATGGAAATATTCTCCAGAGAGAAGGAATGGCAGTCCAGCACTACAGATGTAATTCTAAGAAAAATAAATAATAATGGAGAAAACAGAAATAACAGAGATAATCATGAGAGAGAAGGAATGGCAGTCCAGCACTTCAGATGACAGAATATGAAAAGAAACAGAAATAACAGAAATAATCACCAGAGAGAAGGAAAGGCAGCCCAGAACTT
Source organism: Pavo muticus (assembly GCA_016647715.1). Classification (NCBI taxonomy): domain Eukaryota; kingdom Metazoa; phylum Chordata; class Aves; order Galliformes; family Phasianidae; genus Pavo; species Pavo muticus. The sequence continues at coordinate 771,853 of JACDJE010000362.1, forward strand.
CAGATGAAATTCTAAGAAAAATAACGGATATAATAGAAAGAATGGAAATAATGCAAATAATGGAAATAACGGAAATAACCACCAGAGAGAAAAAATAGCAGTCCAGCACTACAGATGAAATTCTAAGGAAAATAACGGAAATAACAGAAGTTACGGAAGGAATGGAAATAACCTCCAGACAGAAGGAATGGCAGTCCAGCAGTACAGATGAAATTATAAGAAAAATAACGGAAATAACAGAAATAACGGAAAGAACGGAAATATAGCAAATAAGAGGAATAATGGTACTAACCACCAGAGAGAAGGAATGGCAGTCCAGCACTACAGGTGAAATTCTAAAGAAAATAATGGAAATAAAGGAAATAATGGAAATAACCTCCAGTCAGAAGGAATGGCAGTCCAGCACTACAAATTAAATCATAAGAAAAATAACGGAAATAACGGAAATAAAGGAAATAAGGGAAATAACGGAAATAACCTCCAGACAGAAGGAATGGCAGTCCAGCACTACAGAAGATATTCTAAGAAAAATTATGGAAATAACAGAAAAAACGGAAAGTCCAGCACTACAGGCTAAATTCTAAGAAAAATAACAGAAACAACGGAAATAACGGAAATAATAGAAATAACCTCCAGTCAGAAAAAATGGCAGTCCAGCACTATAGATGAAATTCTAAGAAAAATAAAGGAAAGAACGAAAATAACGAAATAACGGAAATAACGGAAATAACCTCCAGACAGAAGGAATGGCAGCCCAGCACTTCAGATGAAATTCTGAGAAAAATAACGGAAATAACGGAACGAATCACCAGTCAGAAAAAATGGCAGTACAGCAGTACAGATGACATTCTAAGAAAAATAATGGAAATAACAGAAATAATGAAAAGAATGGAAATCATGGAAATAAGCTCCAGACAGAAGGAATGGCAGTCCAGCACTACAGATGAGATTCTAAGAAATACAACAGATATAATGGAAATAACGGAAATGACGGAAATAATGGAAATAATGGAAAGAATGGAAATAAGCACCAGACAGAAAGAATGGCAGTCCAGCAGTAGAGATGACATCCTAAGAAAAATAGCAGAAATAACGGAAATATCGGAAATAAAGGAAAGAACGGATAGAACGGAAATAATATAAATAACGGAAATAACCTCCAGATTGAAGGAATGGCAGTGCAGCACCGCAGATGACATTCTAAGATGAATAACATAAATAACAGAAAGAATGGAAAGAATGGAAATAACCTCCAGAATGAAGGAATGGCAGCCCAGCACAAAAGATGAAAATTTAAAAAAAAGAACAGAAAGAACGGAATGAACGGAAATATCTTCCAGACAGAAGGAAAGGCAGTCCAGCATTACAGATGAAATTATAGGAAAAATAATGGAAAGAACGGAAAGAATGGAAAGAACGGAAATAACCTGCAGATAGAAGGAATGTTAGTCCAGCATTACTGATGAAATTTTAAGAAATATAATGGAAGGAAAAGCGGTCCAGCAATACTGATGTAATTATTAGAAAAATAGCGGAAATAATGGAAATACAGGAAAGAATGGAAAGAATGGAAATAACCTCCAGAAAGAAGGAATGGCAGTCCAGCACAAAAGATGAAATTTAAAAAAAAAAGAACAGGAAGAACAGAACGAACGGAAATGTCCTCCAGACAGAAGGAAAGACAGTCCAGCATTACAAATGAAATTATAGGAAAAATAATGGAAAGAACGGAAAGAACGGAAATAACCTGCAGACAGAAGGAGAGGAAGTCCAGCAGTACAGACGAAATTATATGAAAAATAAAGGAAATAATGAAAATAACAGAAATAAGCTCCAGACAGAAGGAAAGGCAGTCAAGCACTAAAGATGAAATTGTAAGAAAAATAACGGAAATAACGGAAATAACCTTCAGACGGAAGGAAAGGCAGTCCAGCAGTACAGATGAAATTATAAGACAAATGATGCAAACAGTGCAAAGAATGGAAAGAACAGAAATAAGGAAAATAATGGAAATAACCTACAAACAGAAGGAAAGGCAGTCCAGCACTACAGATGAAATTATATAAAAAATAGTGGAAATAAGAATAATGGAAATAATGGAAAAAACGGAAATAGCGGAAAAAACGGAAAGAACGGAAAGAATGGAAATTACCTCCAGACAGAAGAAATGGCAGTCCAGCAGTACAGATGAAATCATAAGAAAAATAATGGAAAGAACAGAAAAGATGGAAAGAACGGAAAGAACAGAAATAAACTTGTCATGGGGTTATCTGGACCAATCTATTCCCGTGACAGGGGCAGTAGGCCATTTGGCCCCCTCCCCAACCCCCCGAAAATGGGAAGGGAAAGGGAAAGAAACTGTAGTGGGAACGATCTAGAGAGGAAAACTTATTTTACTATTATGTAATACAATCTAATTGAAATTGAGACTAATAAATAAAATAGGAGAGAGAGAGAGAGAGAGAGAATTTTCAGAGCACTTGAAACATAATGCTTACCATTGCGAGATCGTGGCAAAGTGATATAATCAACCTGCCACGCCTCCCCGTATTTATACTTTTGCCATTGCATATATTCCCCCCAGAGAGGTTTCATCCTCTTAGCTTGTTTAATTATGGCACATATATCACAGTTTTGAATAACTTGTGCAATAGTGTCCATAGTTAAGTCCACCCCTTGGTCTCTAGCCCACTTATATGTTGGTTCCCTTCCTTGATGGCCGGAGGTCTCATGGGCCCACTGAGCTAGAAATAATTCACCCTTGTTCTGCCAGTCCAAGTCTAGTTGAGCCACCTCAATTTTGGCAGCTTGATCTACCTGATGCTTGTTTTGTTGTTCTTCAGTAGCTCGACTCTTGGGCACATGAGCATCTACATGGCACACCTTTACGACCATATCCTTTATTTGGGCAGCAATGTTTTTCCACAATTCAGCTGCCCAAATAGGTTTACCCCTCTGCTGCCAGTTATTTTGCTCCCACTGCTGTAACCACCCCCATAAAGCATTTGCCACCATCCATGAGCCTGTATATAGATAAAGCACTGGCCATCTCTCTCGTTCAGCAACATCCAAGGCCAGTTGGACAGCCTTTACCTCTGCAAATTGGCTTGATTCTCCTTTCCCTTCATTGGCCTCTGCAATTTGTTGTGTGGGGCTCCACACAGCAGCTTTCCATCTGTGATGCTTCCCCACAATACAACACAGTCCATCTGTGAACAGGGCATATTTCTTTTCATTTTCTGGTAATTTACTGTATGGTGGGGCTTCTTTAGCATGCAGTACCTCTTATCCTGGTGATGTTCCAAAGTTTTTACTTTCAGGCCAGTCCATGATCACCTCTAAGATTCCTGGACGAATGAGGTTCCCCATCTGAGCTCGTTGTGTAATCAGCACAATCCACTTACTTCAAGTGGCATCAGTTGCATGATGGGTGGAGGGAACCTTTCCTTTAAACATGCAGTTCAGTACTGGCAGTCAAGGTGCTAGAAGGAGCTGAGTTTCAGTACCGATTACTTCGGAAGTAGCCCGAACCCCCTCATATGCAGCTAAGGTCTCCTTTTTGCTTGGAGTGTGACCCTCTTCCGACCCCCTGTATGCTCGACTCCAGAATCCCAGGGGTCGGCCCCGGGTCTCTCCTGAGGCTCTTTGCCACAGACTCCAAGTGGGACCTTTCTCTCCAGCAGCAGTGGAAAGGATGTTCTTTACATCCTGTCCCATCCTTACTAGCCCGAGGGCCATGGCACAGGCTACCTCCTGCTTAATTTGTTCAAAGGCCTGCTGCTCAGGGCCCCATGTAAAATCATTCTTCTTCCACGTTACCTGATAAAGGGGGCTTACACTGAGGCTATAGTTTGGAACATGCATTCTCCAAAAGCCCACTACACCCAGAAAAGACTGTGTCTCTCCCTTGCTCGTGGGTGGAGATATAGCGATGATTTTGTCGATCACCTCTGCTGGAATGTGATGACTCCCATTTTGCCATTTTATACCTAGGAACTGAATTTCCTGGGCAGGTCCTTTCACTTTGCTTCACTTAATAGCAAAACCAGCTTGCAGAAGAATTTGGATTATTTGCTCACCTTTCGTGAAAGCTTCTTCTGCTGTATCGCCCCACACAACAATATCATCAATGTACTGTAGGTGCTCGGGAGCACCGCCCTACTCCAATGCAGTTTGGATCAACCCATGGCAAATGGTTGGGCTGTGTTTCCACCCCCGGGGACAAACGGTTCCAAGTATACTGAGCGCCCCTCCAGGTGAAAGCAAACTGTGGCCTACATTCCGTGGCCAAAGGAATGGAAAAGAAGGCGTTAATAATGTCAACAGTGGCATACCATTTGGCTGCTTTTGACTCCAGTTCATACTGGAGTTCTAACATGTCTGGTACAGCAGCACTCAGTGGGGGTGTGACTTCATTCAGGCCACGGTAGTCTACCGTCAGCCTCCATTCTCCACTGGCTTTACGCACTGGCCATATGGGGCTGTTAGAAGGTGGGTGAGTTTTGCTTATCACTCCCTGGCTCTCTAGCTGACGAATTAGCTTGTGAGTGGGGAGCAAGGAATCCCTATTCGTGCGGTACTGTCATCTATGCACTGTTTTTGTGGCAATCGGTACCTGCTGCTCTTTTACCCGTAACAACCCCACAACAGACGGATCTTCTGACAGGCCAGGCAAAACAGAGAGCTGCTTAACATTGTCTGTGTCCACAGCAGCTATTCCAAAGGCCCATCGATACCCCTTAGGATCCTTGAAATGCCCCCTTCTGAGGTAATCAATACCAAGTATGCATGGAGCCCCTGGGCCAGTCACAATAGGGTGTTTTTGCCAGTCTTTACCAGTGAGGCTTATCTCAGCCTCCAACACAGTCAATTCTTGAGAGCCCCCAGTCACTCCAGAAATATGAATTGATTCTGTCCCTTCATAACTAGAGGGCATTAGAGTGCACTGTGCCCCGGTATCCACCAGTGCCTTGTATTTCTGTGGTTCTAATGTGCCAGGCCATCGAATCCACACAGTCCAATAGACTCTATTATCCCTTTCCCCCCCCTGACTGAGGGCAGGGCCCCTCTATTCATTACCTGTGGTAACTGGAGCAACTGGACTGGAGATTAATTTTTGTAATTCTCTCACCCGTGCCTGTAGTACAGGAGTAGCTTGGCCATCCCATTTCTTCATGTCTTCTCCATGGTCACGTAAGTAACGCCACAAGGCAACACGCGGCGTAGTATTCCTTGCTTGAGCCGGGAAGCGTTTGCCTTTAATAGCTGAGATTTTTGTTGATACAGGTGAGACAGAGGGTTCATCATCTTTAGTTAGCTGGATTTTCATTAGTTTGATCAGCTCATTCATTCCCTTCATTAGGCTCCTTGGATTATCCTGATCTTCATCAGGCGTTTCTGATACTGCTACAGGTTTGTCGCGGTTAATCAATTGAGACACTTGCTCTTGCACTTTATTCAGTTGGTCTGTTACTTTTGAGATGGCGGAAACGAAAGCGTGAGTTGGAGGTAGCAGCTGTTCATAGTTTTGAAGCATAATAACCAATTCGAGAATTAAGGGTCTTCTCAGTTGTTCTTCGTATCTCTTAAACGTTGATGCTAGCGTACTGGCGTATCTTACTGGTGCTGTTGTTGTGAGTTGCCGCCATATTTCAGGCGTCGTTCCCACTCTCTCCGGATCATGGTCTTGGTGTGGATCATTAGGAACAAAATTAGGGTTATACAACATTTCCACCACGGCTATTTCCCTTAAATACTGGATACCTTTTTCAACTGTATCCCACTGTATTATCACAGGCTTCAAACTGTCTTTGTAGGGATACCTTTCCTTCACAGCTATTAACAGTCGTTCCCATAGGGTGATAGCTCCATCCCAACATCTACTAATCCCTCTGTCGATAGCTGCGTCTCCGGCGATACTTCCTAGTTGGCGAGCTTCATTACCATCTAGAGACAAGCTATTGGCTCCTTTGTCCCAGCAGCGAAGCAACCAGGAAACAAGAGTTTCTTTCGATTGCCGTGTAAACTCCTTTCTTGAGCCTTGGATTTCAGTCAACTTCAGAGGTCGACGAACAGTAATAGAGACCTCCTCTTCATCACTCTCTTCTTCATGGCTCTTAGTTTTTTCTTTTGCCTTCCTCGATACTGGTTCTGGGGAGGGCCCCTCGCCTGGATCTTTCTCTGCCTCCTCCTCCGCTTCTTCCTTCTTTCGTTCTAGACGCGAGGACACTCGTTTCCATTTCTTGCCTTCCACAGGGGCAACTGACATTGTTACTGGTGTTTCCTGTGGTTGACCCGATTTAACTTGGGGATTTCCCCCTTTGGCTAAAACCTCAGCTCGAAAACTCTCTCTCTCCAGAACAGTATTATACAGGGCACGGTAAGCACAAGCCAAGCCCCAAATAAGTTGTACCTCCCTAGATTTGCGCAAGCCGCACCGTCCCTGACTCAAATACTGACTTAGTTTCTCGGGATCCCACAGGTGTTCAAGAGTGAAATCCCATGACATTGCGGGTCCCCACGCTTCTAAGATCTTTCCTAAACCTCTCCATCTTCCCTGCCAGTCAGTATTCTCTGGTTTCGGAGGAGATTCCTTCCGCACAACACGAATGTATAAGAACACATTCAGGGGAATTGATATCATGCACACGAGTGCACCCACGAGCATGATCACTAGCTCGGTATTCGAATAACGTGAGAAGAACCAAAAAGGAAGCCTGGAAACCGGTTTGAACATCGTGGTGTTTGTGAAATTAGCTATTCCATCTGGGATGTAATTGCTTGTGAAGTTAGCTACCCCATCTGGGATACAAGTGTCAAAATTCAAATTATACCACATGGCATATAAGTACCAGACAGGTGTCTCCATCAGGGCCCTTATTTGGTTATATATGAACATGAGTCCACAACAAGAAAGCGCGATGTTAATAATGGGCCAATAATTTGTAAAGAACATGATCGCATTCAATGCTTTAAACAGCGTCCCCACAATCGAGAGCGGATTCATAGTTGGTGGCTGTGACAGACACTCTGTACAATGTCCAGAGTGTGGCAGACTACCTTAAGGTTAAACTAGCAATGCTCCTCTGCCTCTGCCTATCCTTTTTAAAAACAAGATAATAAAGTTTACAAATATCCCAGAATACTGGCTGTCCGCCTAGACTTTCAAGGTCAGGGTGTTCAGTGAGCACTCGTGAGAGTCCTTCTTTTCTAAAAGAAGGAAAATAAAACTAGTGAACACACTCCAAAAGCAGAGAATCGTTTTAAAAAAAAACTAAAAATCTAGGAAGCTTTTGCCCGCATTCTCCACCAAAAACTGTCACGGGGTTACCTGGACCAGTCTATGCCCGTGACAGGGACAGTGGGCCCAAGGGCCCCCTTCCCAGCCTCCCCCCCCAAAGAGGAAGGGGAAGGGAAAAGGAAAGGAAAGAAAACAAACAGACCTCTAGGGAGGTAAACTTATTTTACTAACTATAATATAATATAATACAATCTATTTAAGACGGATAAATCAAACAAAAGTGGAGAGAGAGTTTTCGGAGCACTTGCCTTTTCCCTGAGGATCGGCAAAAAAGGGCCAACCCCAGCCCGTCCCTCCGTGACGTGTAGGGACAGGTAGCTGGATTAGAGTGTTAACACTTTAACTCCCAATGCACTACATGATGTTGTGATGTGGAATACTGAAAACCAAAATCACAAAACCATGACAAAGAAAAATAAAGGAAATAACAGAAATAAAAGAAATAATGGAAATAACAGAGATAACATACAGACAGAGGGAATGCCAGTCCAGCAGTACAGCTGAATAAACAGGAAAAATAACGAAAATAACGGAAATAAAGGAAATAACGGAAATAAGGGAAATATTGGAAATAACCTACAGACAGAAGGAAAAGCAGTCCAGCAGAACAGATGAATTAAAAAAAATAACGGAAATAACGGAAATATCGGAAATAACCTACAGACATAAGGAAAGTCAGTCCAGCAGTACAGCGGAATAAACAAGAAAAATAACGGAAATAACGGACATAACACACAGACAGAGGGAAAGTCCGACAAGCAGCACTGATGAATAAACAAGAAAAATAATGGAAATAATGGAAATGACGGTAATAACAGAAATAGTGGAAATAAACTACAGACAGAAGGAAAATCAGTCCAGCAGTGCAGCTGAACGAACAAGAAAAATAACGGAAATAAAGGAAATAACGGAAATAACGGAAATAACGAAAATAACGGAAATAGCCAGAATCACCTACAGTCAGAAGGAACGTCTGTCCTGCAGAACATACGAATAAAAAAGAATAACGGAAATAACAGAAATAAAGGAAATAACGGAAATAACCTACAGAAAAAAGGAAAGTTAGACCAGCAGTACAGCTGAATAAAAAAGAATAATAACGGATATAACGAAAACAAAGGAAATAACCTACAGACAGAAGGAAAGTCAGTGTAGCAGTACAGCCGAATAAACAAGAAAAATAACAGAAATAATGGAAAAAAAGGAAATAACAAAAATAACGCAAATATCGGAAATACGCTACCGTCATAAGGAAAGGCAGTCCAGCAGAACAGACGAATAAACAAGAAAAATAACGGAAATAAAAGGAATAACAAAAATAACTTGTGGACAGAAGGAACGTCATTGAAGTAGTACAGATGAATAAAAAAGGAAAATAACGGAAATAACGAACATAACCTACAGACAGAGGGAAAGTGCGACAAGCAGTACAGATAAATAAACAAGAAAAATAATGGAAATAACGTAAATAAGAGAAATAAGGGAAATTACAGAAATAACGGAAAAAAACTACAGACAGAAGGAAAGGCAATACAGCAGCACAGATGAATGAACAAGAAAAATAACGGAAATAACGGAAATGACGGAAATAACCTGCAGATGGAAGGAAAGGCAAAACAGAAGTGCAGATGAATGAACAAGAAAAATGACAGGAATAAGGGAAATAACAGAAATAAGGGAAATAATGGAAATAACCTACAGGCAGAAGAAACGTCAGACCAGCAGTATAGATGAATAAACAAACAAACAAACAAACAAACAAACAAACAAAAAAGAAATAAGGGAAATAAGGGAAATAACAGAAATAATCTACAAACAGAAGGAAAGGCAGTACAGCAGTACAGTACAGATGAATGAACAAGAAAAATAATGGAAATAACGGAAATAACAAAATAACAGAAATAACGGAAACAACGTACAGACAGAAGAAAAGTCAGTCCTGCAGTTCAGAAGAAAAAACAAACAAACAAAAAAATCAGAGATAACAGAAATTCTGTAAATTATGGGAATAAGGGAAATTACGGAATTAAGTGAAATAACAAAAATAACCTACAGGCGGAAGGAAATGCAATAGAGCAGTACAGATAAATGAACAAGAAAAATAACAGAAATAACGGAAATAACGGAAATAACGAAATAACCTACAGACAAAAAGAAAGGCAATGCAGCAGAACAGAAGAATGAACAAGAAAATTAACGGAAATCACAGAAATAATGGAACTAATGAAATAACCTACAGACGGAAGGAAAGGCAAAACAGCAGTACAGATGAATGAACAAGAAAAATAAAGGAAGTAACGGAAATAATGGAAATAACGGAAATTACCTACAGACTGAAGGAAAGGCAATACAGCAGTACAGATGAATGAACAAGAAAAATAACAGAAATAAGTGAAATAACGGAAATAACCTACAGACAGATGAAAAGTAAGTCCAGCAGTACAGATGAATAAAAAAGAAAAAAAACGGAAATAACGGAAACAACAGAAATAACACAGATTAAAAAAGGAAAGGCAATACAGCAGTACAGATGAATAAACAAGAAAAATAACAGAAATAACAGAAGTAATGGAAATAAGGGAAATAACCTACAGACTGAAGAAAAGGCTATTCAGCAGGACAGAAGACTGAACAAGAAAAATAACGGAAGTAACGGAAAGAATGGACATAATGGAAATAATGGAAATAACCTACAGACTGAAGGAAAGGCAATGCAGCAGTTCCGAAGAATAAACAAGAAAAAAAAGGGAAATAAGGGAAATAACGGAAAAAACCTACTGACAGAAGGAAAGGCAATACAGCAGTACAAAGGAAGGAACAAAAAAATAATGGACATAACGGAAATAACCTACAAAGAGAAGGAAAGGCAATGCAACAGTACAGATGAAAGAACAAGAAAAATAGCGGAAATAAAGTATATTAGAGAAATAAGGAAAATGAAGGGAAATATAGTGAAATAAAGGGAAACAAAGGTAAATAAAGGGAAATAACTGAAAAAACCTACAAACACAAGGAAAGGCAAGACAGCAGTACAGATGAATGAACAAGAAAAATAGCGGAAACAACGGAAGTAACCTACAAACAGAAGGAAAGGCAATACAACAGTACAAATGAATGAACAATAAAAATAATGGTAACAACGGAAAAAACGGAAACAACGGAAATAACCTAGAAACAGAAGGAAAGGCAGGACAGCAGTACAGATGAAGGAACAAGAAAAACTACGGAAAAAATGGAAATAACCTACAAACAGAAGGAATAGCAATACAGCAGTACAGATGAATGAACAAGAAAAATAACGGAAAGAACGGAAATAACGGAAATAAACTACAAAAAGAAGGAAAGGCAATACAGCAGAACAGATGAATGAACAAGAAAAATAACGGAAATAAAGGAAATAACGGAAATAAACTACAAAGAGAATGAAAAGAAATACAGCAGAACAAATGAAAAACAAGAAAAAGAGCGGAAATAAGGGAAATTAGGGAAATAAGGAGAATAAAGGTAAACAAAGGGAAAAAAAGGGAAATAAATGAAAAAACCTACAAACAGAAGGAAAAGCAAGACAGCAGAACAGATGAAAGAACAAGAAAAATAACGGAAAGAATGGAAATAACGGAAATAAAGGAAATAACGTACAAACAGAAGGAAAGGCAAGACAGCAGTACAGATGAACGAGGAAGAAAAATAACGGAAAGAAAGGAAATAACGGAAATAACCTACAAACAGAAGGAATAGCAATACAGCAATACAGATGAATGAACAACAAAAATATGGAAATTATGGAAAAAACGGAAATAACGGAAATAACCTACCAACAGAAGGAAAGGCAATACAGCAGTGCAGAAGAATGAACAAGAAAAATAACGGAAAAAATGGAAACAACGGAAAACGGAAATAGCCTACAAAAAGAAGGAAAGGCAATACAGCAGTACAGGTGAATGAACAAGAAAAATAATGGAAAGAACGGAAATAACGGAAATAACCTACACACAGAAGGAAAGGCCATACAGCAGTACAGATGAACGATCAAGAAGAATAGCGGAAATAACGTAAAGAAAGGAAAGAACGGAAAGAACTGAAAGAATCTGCAAATTCAGCAACACAGATGAACGATCAAGAAAAATAACGGAAATAACGGAAATAACGGAAATAAACTACAAAGAGAATGAAAAGAAATACAGCAGAAGAAATGAAAAACAAGAAAAAGAGCGGAAATAAGGGAAATTAGGGAAATAAGGAGAATAAAGGTAAACAAAGGGAAAAAAAGGGAAATAAATGAAAAAACCTACAAACAGAAGGAAAAGCAAGACAGCAGAACAGATGAAAGAACAAGAAAAATAACGGAAAGAATGGAAATAACGGAAATAAAGGAAATAACGTACAAACAGAAGGAAAGGCAAGACAGCAGTACCGATGAATGAACAACAAAAATATGGAAATTACGGAAACAACTGAAATAAAGTACAGACAGAAAGAAAGGCAAGACAGAAGTACAGATGAAAGAACAACAAAAGTAATGGAAATAACAGAAATAACAAAAATAACAGAAATAAAAGAAATGACTTGCAAACAGAAGGAAAGGCAAGACAGCAGTACAGATAAATTAACAAGAAAAATAATGGAAATAACGGAAATAACGGAAATAACCTAGAAACACAAGCAAAGGCAATACAGCAGTACAGATGAACGAACAAGAAAAATAACGGAAAGAACGGAAAGAACGGAAAGAACGGACAGAATGGAAAGAACCTGCAAACAGAAGCAAAGGCAATACAGCAGTACAGATGAACGAACAAGAAAAATAACGGAAATAATGGAAATAACGGAAATACACTATGAATAGAAGGAAAGGCAATACAGGAGCACAGATGAATGAACAAAATATTAACCGAAACAACGGAAATAACCTTCAAGCAGAAGGAAACGCTATTCAGGAGAAAAGATGAATGAACAAGAAAAATAAGAGAAACAACAGAAATAACGGAAATAAAGGAAATAACCTACAAACAGAAGGAAAGGCAATACAGCAGTACAGACGAACGAAAAAGAAAAATAACGGAAACAACGGAAATAACCAACAAACAGAAGGAAAGTCAAGACAGCAGTAAAGGTGAATAATCAAGAACAATAACGGAAATAAAGGAAACTACGGAAAAAACCTACAAACTGAAGGAAAGGCCATACAGCAGTACAGATGAACGATCAAAAAATAACGGAAATAACGGAAATGACGGAAATAACGGAAATAACGGAAATAACCTACAAAGACAATGAAAAGAAATACAGCAGTACAAATGAAAAACAAGAAAAAGAGCAGAAATAAGGGAAATAAGGGAAATTAGGGAAATAAGGAGAATAAAGGTAAACAAAGGGAAATAAAAGGAAATAAATGAAAAAACCAACAAACAGAAGGAAAGGCAAGACAGCAGTACAGATGAAAGAACAACAAAGATCACGGAAATAACGGTAACAAGGGAAAAAACCTACAGACACAAGGAAAGGCAAGAGAGCAGTGCAGATGATGAACAAGAAAAATAACGGAAATAACGGAAATAACCTACAAACAGAAGCAAAGGCAATACAGCAGTACAGATGAACAAACAAGAAAAATAACGGAAACAAGGAAAACAACGGAAAGAAAGGAAAGAACCTACAAACAGAAGCAAAGGCATTACAGCAGCTCAGATGAACGAAAAAGAAAAAAAACGGAAATAACAGAAATAACGGAAATAACCTACAACCATTAGGAAAGGCAATACAGCAGTACAGATGAATGAACAACAAAAATAGCGGAAATTATGGAAAAAACGGAAATAACGGAAATAACCTACCAACAGAAGGAAAGGCAATACAGCAGTGCAGAAGAATGAACAAGAAAAATAACGGAAAAAAAGGAAACAACAGAAAACGGAAATAGCCTACAAAAAGAAGGAAAGGCAATACAGCAGTACAGGTGAATGAACAAGAAGAATAACGGAAAGAACAGAAAAATGGAAACAACGGAAATAACCTACAAACAGAAGGAAAGGCCATACAGCAGTACAGATGAACGATCAAGAAGAATAACGGAAATAACGTAAAGAAAGGAAAGAACGGAAAGAACTGAAAGAACCTGCAAACAGAAGCAAAGGCAATTCAGCAACACAGATGAACGATCAAGAAAAATAACGGAA
>JACDJE010000364.1:0-14944 GCA_016647715.1 Pavo muticus
TCGCAGCCCCGGCTCCAACTCCGGCCCCGTTGCACCTCGGCCCGGCTCCGTCCCCCTCACGCCTCAGCCCGAGTTCTCCGCACCTCGGCCGCACCGCACCTGAGCTCTGGCGACCGCTTGTTCTTGTCGTTGTTGTTGTTGTTGTTGTCGTCGCCGCCGCCGCTTTTCCCTCACAGCAACATATTTCTTCTTACGCACTGAGGAGATCGCATCTCTCGCCTGTCCACCTGTGCGCCTTATATGGATGTCCCGGCTGCCCACCAGCCAATAGGAGCCCAGAATGCTGCTGTCGCTTCCCGCCTCTGTCGTTTCCCGCCGCTTTCTCTTCTCACCTCAACGTTCCCGCCCTTTTTTGCTGAGGGCGAGCGGGCCGGGGTCACCTGAAGGTCACTGCCCCTCTAGCAGGCGTTGCCGCCCGTCCCCTCAGGGCAGAGCTGCCCCACCGGTGATCTCACCTCACAAATTGGCACCTGGCAGAGCTGCCTGTGGGGAAATCATTTTTTCAGTTTCAGTGTTTCTTTTAACAGTCACTTACTCATCGGGTGTTCCTTCCTGAGTAGTAGGTGCCTATAAACGTAATTAAATATATATATATATGTGTGTTTAAGGAATTCTTCACAGTGACACCACCCATCTCTGCCCCTACAGTGAAAATCCCTTCTGAGCTCCGAGATATCATTACTGAGGGAAAAGGGTGAAAGAAGCTGATACCTAATGCAGGAATGATACAATTTATTTGACAACTCAGGATGTTCTTGTTTTACAGAGCTGCTTGTATTTTATAACTCATTTACACACCGTGGTTGGAAATATCTAATGGCTATGCCTTGCAGTGCATGTTTGCTAAATTCATTTCTTTCTCATTGTAACAGTGGTATAAAACAGGGCTATGGAGGCAACACAGTGATGGACACAGAACGTATGGTGCTCCCACTGATGGGCAATGCCAAAACAGGCTGTAGCAGTAGCAGAAATGGCTCTCATCAGCTGTGAGGAAAAGGTTCCCTTCAGGGAATTCTCTGCCTGGCATGTCAGCCAGGCAAAGGGACCGCCTGGAGAAAGGCACCCAGGACCTGAGGGAAGTGGCTGTGGTACAGATGGTGCATAGCACAGGCATCCAACCTGGAGAACAGAACACACTAGGAAAATTAACATAGGATTTTACTATTTTTCAAGTGCTTTGTTCAAGCTATTTATTCATGAAATGCAAGTTAATCTAAGAGCCATAATAGGTAAGTAGGTTTAGGCTGTGCTAGAGCTGGTTCTGGAAAGGTGGGAAAAAATAATGTTTATGCCTTGGAAGACATAATTCAGGGCATTCATTTTCTAGTTTGAAGCTTACTTTTGTTTTTAGTTTTTTTGAAGTATTTTGAGAAATACAGTGTCAGACAGTTGAGATTAAAAAGACATTAATAGTATGTCAATTGATTTCAATGTGCATACAGTTCCTGCATGCCCTAATAGATCTGGCTACATAACACCAGAATAACAATACTAATGATCCACTAAAGGTATCTTTCAGGCTAACATGACATCATCACAAAGGTTCTCCTCATTATGATATAAGATAGTAATTTTGTCGCGATATATAATATTAGTGATTATATTCCTTCAGTTCCATCACTCATCCTATTGCCTGTGATTATGATCCATCACAAATCAGTTTACAAAACTATGAGCGAAGGTAGAGAGGAACAGCTGGAAAATTTTTCACATCCTTAAATCTCCATTTAATGTTACATTCTGAAGGGGAAAAATTCAGATAGATTAGCTTAGGAGGCCATCTACTCTGTTTCATGGATATGACTGATTCTTCAGGTACTTCCGGATGCAAAAATTGCAATGATAACTAGATGGATGAATATAAACACAGAGGCACTCGGAATTCCTGACATCAACTGAATTTAAACTGACAAAACAGACTTCCTTCTCATTTGTTTTTGGTCTAAACACTAGTCCTTACTAGCACTTTTGAGAAGGCACTCAGTAAATACAGAAGACTGAAAAAGTATTGCCTACTTTGGCTTTTCTTACAAACTAAATAAAAGATTTAGAAAACATCGGGAGGCAGCACCAATTACCATCAACACTGATCAGTTCAGGAATTTTCTGTCAAACAGCTTACAACTTGCTCAGCAATAAATCCACTTGCCCTTATTACCAATATCTTATCCTGTTTTACTTCCCAGGAAAAAAACAAAACAAACAAACAAAAAACCAATACATCCCAAACCCACAGAGGAAGGACATGTGAGATAACAAACATTTGTTATCTCACCGTTAAAACAAATAAAAATAAAAATGAGAACCAAAGAAAATGCTTCCAGACTTCTTTGTCAGTTCTATAATCATTCACAGACCATCATCAACACAGGTGCCTTATTGAGAAGGGTGAAACATCCCCGTCTTGTAATTGTATCACAATTGTGAAAATAAAATTCATTCCCAAATATTTCCCTAAGATTTTCAAAAGCCTGGACCACCAAAGCAAAATGCCCTAAGACCCCAACATTTCATCTAGCTGTCTGAAATATTAAAATAAACTTTTCATGTATGCTGTATTTGGATACATTCTTTTCTATATGCACTTTAGAGTGCTTCCCCCAAATTAGCAACGGTAGTTATGGCATAGTGCTGATCCCCGTGAGAATGCCTGGAAGTATTCCATCAGGAGGTTTAGGTGACACCCAAAGTTACTGGACGCTTCAGCAGCTGGAATAGAAATGCTGTTCAGCTCCCTGGCCATCTTCTCTAGACCATGCCTCTAACAAGAACAATACACTTGCATGCATTGTTGGACTACAATAGGACAGGACAGCGATTAAAGTAATGAAACATAGTGCAGTCTCTCTCTTGTAACATACATTAAATATGGAATGGAATGTAAAGGGAAATGAGATGAATTTTGTACAGCTCACCTTAACTAAGTTGTGTCCCGATGGAAATTAATTTGAATATTAAAAGCATGTATAAACGTCATCTGAACTCAGTTCAAGCCCAGCTGCACTGTCCTAGGTCTGCTAGTTCTGGTTGTTGGCATACATTCTCCTATTCATCCAGCTGGTTGTTGCTTCATATCTTGTAAGTGTTTAACTGCAAATTCTATAGACAAAAAGAGTTACATTTTAGCACCTTTCCAAACATCTGCCAGCCAGCACATAACGTCCCAGTCTGACCAAAGGCTTTTGAATTTCATGCTATTCCAGTGGATTCCACTGTGTTTTATTAAATTAAGACTGTGGAGCACCATGATTTTGCCGGCCCCTTGTTTTACTTTGGTTTTTAGTCCCCCTGAGCAGTGAAGGTCAGCATGTTTGTTCCAACAAATTTTTCTTTAAATTTTTTTTTTCTTAATTTTTTTTTAATTTTTCTTAAAAAAAGAAAAAAAAAGTACTCATTTATGTGGATTTCACATACTGGTGGTTTTGAAATTGATGATTTTGTGATTTTATATCTTTTTGGGATATAAAATATCTATTCTGCTCAAACACTGCTCCTAGAGCTGCTACGTGTACGTGTTGTTGGAGTTGTTTGTGGTTTTGTCCATTTGTTTGTTTTAGATTGTTTTGAATGGCGTTAATTCAGTGGAGACCTACATAAGATACAACCTGCTGCTTCTCCTGGAGAACGCTACGGTACATCGCGTACCCTCGGCAGGATCTCTCGCCTCACTCTGCACGTTCAGATCTCCCTTCTTTTCACATCTGACACTGCCGATGGCTGTGAAAACATATCCACAACAACATACAATAAAAACATTCACAGCTCTACCATCATAAGGAATAAAAATGAGTGTAGTCCAACTTTCAGGATTTTAAATTAAGAATGTAAAGTGAATTTAATCACTGAAGTCTTCACAGACTACCTGTTTCCTTAACTCGACGTAACTAAAACCTTACTGGAAATCTTCCACATTTATAAGACACGTGAATGTAATCCTGAGCAACCCCGTAGAGAAGTGTTTGAAAAGCTCCTCTTCAGATTTCACGGGTTGGCAATTTTCTCTTCTGCATCATAAAGCCATTTGGGCATTTGTCACATCACTACTCCCACATTTCCACTGCCGTCTTTAGTCACGTTTTTTCTGAGACACAAAGCTTTCATAGGTTTACACACTGAATTTTTTCCTTTTCTTTTGTTCGGAGGTGGGGCGAGGGAAAGCAGAGCGGAGACGGCATGCAGCGGGGGCCTCTGGAAACTGTTGAGGCTGGGGACGTTCTTTGGAAGAGTTCTTTTGCTCTATTGTTCTGCTCATGTCAGATGCAAAGTGATCCATTTGAATTAGGCACAACTATTTAACTTATTAATGAAACCCACAATGAGGGGAGAAGGACAGCACTTAACAAACTTTAATTTAAATTGTAATTTAAGTCCCTAATTCAGACCTAGAGTGCACATGCCTAACGGTCAGAGCCCCAGGCCAGCCCTAACGAGGCCTGGCTTTGCTAACAAAGCAGTGACGCTCAGGTGCCATGGGGCTGCGGCTGCCCAGGCAGAGCTGCGCATTATCAGGAGTTGAGAGCAAGGCCTGCCCCAAAGCCTCTTTAAGGTCCGCTGAAGGCTGCTAGCAGCTGTGATGGAGTTCCTGGGGTTTCCTGCCTCTAGCATTACGAGGGGGGCTGTGTTTATTAGCCCAGCCCTAGTGTTGCTGAGGCTGAAAAGAAACACAAGGGGCTGTTTTTAAAATGAAACCTTGGGATTCTATTTAATATTTTCTGTTTGTTGTTTCGTTTCATTTTGGGCTGCAGCGAGACTTCTTGCAGTAAGGATACTGTCATGGAGACATGGTAGGACAGCTTGCATGACTGGAATGCTGTTGTGGATGGCTCTGTTCTTTTTAGGAAAGACAGACCAGCAAGGTGGTGGAGTTGCTCTTCCAGTGGGAGAACGGGAACGTACTGAGCTCTGCCTAGGGATGAATAAAGAACTAGTGGGGCACTTGTGTGTGAGGCTCAAGAGGCAGGTAAGTGTGGGTAACATCACTGGGGGTGTTTGTTACAGAACAGGATGAGGAAGTTGACAAGACCTTCTGCACACAGCTGAAAGTAGCCTCACAGCTGTGGGTATTAGTTCTCATGATTCATACTCTGAGGAGACCCCAAGAGTTTATCTTCTAGTTTAATTTCATCCTAAAGAAATCCAATTTTGGACATATTGACCAAAGCATGATAACTAGGAAAAATCAGAGATTTTCTTCAAAAATGCACTCCTGCACCAATACTACAGCGAAATACTAATATGGGTAGCTGAAATACAAATTAATTGGGACTGAAGTTAATAAACCAAATAAATGAGAGAGAAAGAGTGTCCAAAACTGAAAAACCAAAGGCCTTACTCTAATGCTGAAGGCGAGATGGCTAGGGAGCACACAGCGCAGGGACGAGCAGTAAAAGAAAAGGGGCAGTCTCGTGACTTGCATGCAGTTTTATCTTTCCCTCTAAATGGAAAATGGAACAGTGAAGTCTTCTGGGAGATCTAGTTCTTCTGAGAACTAGGCACCTGGAAATTCTGACAGTCCGCATAACTGGAGCATTAACTGTTTAACTCCCAGTGCACTACATGTTGTTATGATGTGGAATACTGATAACAAAAAATAAAATAAAAATCATAAAACCATGACATGGACAGAAGCTGAAATTCACCCCAAATGTCTGTACTCACTACAAATCTATTTTACTGTAAAGATTATACTGCCATCTATTGGGTGATGTTACTATGTAAAAGAACTATCTCTCTCTGGACTCAGCAAGGTCATCAGATTTCCTGTGGAGTTTTATTAGCAACTGGATTATAACACTCCTTATTTAGTGTCTAATATATGGCTTATACAGAGCTTGGTCCCCTCTTTGCTGCCATTATTAAATTCTGTGGAGTGAGACATTTTAGCATAGTGATAGAATTAACAAAAGTGCTTTGCCAGTGGAACAACAGAGAAAAAAAATACAAGAACAGAACACCACCACCCTTACACTGCTTTACATCACACCAAGAACTTACAGAGATGTTTTCATCCACTGTGTCAGTAAGTGGAACTGCATCACACACTACACTGGAATAGATCTCATTTCTATGTAAGTGGCAGGATTTTGCAATACAAAGAGATCCCTGTGATGTACAGAGACTTCACAGACTTTTTTTTTAAGTAACCTAGTAAAGCTTCAAAGGAGTATTTTGCCCATGTAAGATTGATCTTCTTATTATTTAAATAAATAAAATTATATAAAATTTTAATTGAAGTTCTGATTTCTTGTGACATCCTTGCCACATCTCTCTATATCTTAGGCATATGAAATGCTGATTTTTATGGAGCAATCAAATGTCAAAAGCATGAGCACTGGAAATATACGCATGCATTTTGTTCACTGTATCTCAGTCTTTTATTTTAGATGCATAGACCACAGGTATCCAGACTGACTTTTTGTGTCTAAAATGGGCTTCGAAGTCCAACTGACAGCCAGTAACTCTCTGCTTTCAAGCAGAACAAATTCATCCCAGAACACTGACGTGACAGAGACCTGGAACCTCACAACGCTAATTGCCCAGGCACTGCAGAGAGCAGAATTTCACTTTGCAACCTCTTTGACTTTTATCTAAGCCTAAGAGGAATCCTCACAGAATGCACAAGATCCTATTCCTTTGTGCTTGGAAAAAAATTTTCTTCAGGCTAGTGTTCTCCTATGTAAGTATAAATGCCTCCCACTACTATTAACAACATAGAAAGGATAGCTAATATGTATTAGACTAGCACTGAGAAGATCTTGCCTCTAATTAAGCTTCTACTACAGCATTTCTATATGACCTTGGGTCAGCCACTATAATCTATCTGTGCTGCAGGCTACCGCTGGTAAATAGAAATAATTATACATTTGCCCTCAGAACAGTGTTGTGAAGTTAAATTCAGGTTACTCTAATATGAACATTTGTTTTCTAGTACAAAAATGATAAAAGCCATTAAAAGTCAGAAGCCATTAAAAGCAGAAAAATTAGAAAGTAGTTTGACTTTATTTTTTTCATGCTTACTTCTTACTTAAAACATCATTTAGCAGGAAAAAAGTGGGAAATTCTTTCAGAAATAGCCTCTGCTAAACAGAAACAAAGATTTTTGTGCAGTAAAGCTTCTATATTAAAAGAATGTTCAGCAAAAGCCTGAGGTAAGCTGCAGCCTTGTTCTGCAGGAGACTGCAGAACTTACCTACAAAGATACCAATAGCATGAAGACAGTGTATTTTGAACAACTTGAATGTCACTTCTATTGAAGGGGAAAGGTCTCATGATGGCACGAGCGTAAATTCACAGTCACTACCAGCTCCAGTAGTAAAGGGAGCGTGATGAGCTAAAGGATGTCAGTATTGAATTGGCACATTGGACATAGTTGATACTAAAATGAAAAGATTAACTTCTGGTTAAGCATCAGCTAAGCAACGTATTGAAAAAAAATTGATTACTGTATGTGTGTGTAAAATGCCCTCTCTTCATCATACTGTAATTCTTAGGTTCAGAGAATCAATTTCAATCACACTTTTCCTCTAAGGACCACTTCGAACTTGAGAGATTTGTGGTCTGGCTTTCTAAAGTGCTGAAGGTCAGTAGCTGTAAGTCAAAAGCAATGTGTTCTAAATATGTAGATCAGGACCTAAAATACTGACTTTGCTAAAGTGGCATAAACTATGCTCAGCAGCCAGTGGATCTGTGGATCTAATAGCCATTTCTCTTTGAAAAGCAGGAAAAAAAGGGGTGGGGAGTGGGGAGAGGATTCCCTTTCAGCAAAAGTCTTATTTACAGTAACTTGCATCTGACTGCTTGGGAAGTGATAAAACCAGCCACTGAGAGACTACGGAGATGAAGTCATCCTCTATGCATGTGCCACACGGTGAAGTGGAGGGCACCATTTATGGCTGGTAAAGGTCTGTGCTCAGCACTTGTTTTCTCCCTACTCACTGGACTATGATCAAATGTGGAATTAATACTGGCTATTTGTATTGTATTGGTTGTACAAAATACTGCATTTGCATAGAATTGTAGAATGGTTCGGATTGGAAGTAACCTTTAAGCTCATCTAGTTCCAACCTCCCTGCTATAGGCAGGGACACCTCCCACTAGACCAGGTTGCTCAAAGCCCTGTCCAGCCTGGCCTTGAACACCTCCAGGTTGAATATATCCACAACCTGTCTGGGCAACCTGTTTCGGTATCTCACCACCCTCACAGTAAAGAATTTTTTCCTGATATCTAGTCTAAATCTACCCTCTTCCAGTTTAAACCCATTTCCCCTCATCCTGTCGCTACATGCCCTTACAAAAAGCCCCTCCTCAGCTTTCCTGTAGGCCCCCTTCAGGTACTGGGAGGTCACTATTTTGTACTCAAACAACTATTCTTTGTCTCTTCTACAGAAAAGACAGGAGGCTTGACTGACCAGAAAGCCATATTTGGCTGAAAGGTCATAAACAGGACCTGGTATGCCTAAAAATTCAGATTCTTCATGCCTCAGGCCAGATTTATAAAATTAGTGGGAACTTTATTGTTGAAGACTCAATCACTCTGAACCTCAGACCTTCATTCAAGAGTACAAATGTCAACTTAAATAGATAAAGGTCATTTACAGTAATGGAAATCATGAAAACACAGAAAAATACAATTTAGTCACTTCGTGATCCTGAATAAAATTATGGAACAGTAATCATCCTGTGATCATTATTCCATTCAATACATTAGGTGAGATACTGAATTTGTAACAAAAATTAGCAAAATGAAGTGTAATTAAAGAACATATAATACAGCTCAGACACCAGGGATGACGCATCTGAAAAGTAACATTAATTATTAATTATGATAACTTCTAAGATTTCAGTGGTTGAATGTGTTCATTTAGCAGAAAGTTTGAGGAGAAGGAAAGGGGTAGTGTTAATAATTCATGTCCCCATCAACGCACTGATAACACTTCTGTTTACCTCAGCTTCTTAGTGTACCTCTCTCTTGTCTTTCTTTTGATCCTTCTTTCTCTTTCTTCACAGTACTTTTTCTGGGCTCCTCCACTTCTTCTCAGGCCTTCACTTTCCAGTGTCAGTAATCTGTACTGAACACAAGTAAAACAAAAACAAAATAAATTGTAAAACAAACAACCACTGTGGCTTTTTTTTTCCAGGAAAACACAAGTAAACAAGGGATTGAGAGAGCTCCTTTAACAGTACCAGCTCTGCTTATTTCAGTCTGTAAAATAGCACTATGGATGGAAGGAGATAAATGACAGTTCCTGGTATAAAAGTGTTTTTTTCTTTTGTAGCAACCCCTCAGAGATACAATTGGTGAGGCCAAGACAGAGCAAGTAGGTGGTATGTTGTAAGATTGCAAGATGATTGCAAGATTTGACATTGTAGTCATTGTGAATTAGTGAATTCAAGCAAATGACTAATTGTTCTCATTAAATTAAATCCAGAATGTCTTGAGCACCCATAACTTTTGGGAACTGGAGATGCTCAAACTGCTCCTAATTCAGCTTGGCTTGCTCTCCTTTGGGTCCTCTGCTGTTTAGTGCTGGGTGTCCCTGAATTCAAGTGAAGCAATTGAAGCAATCAGTTGATGCTCAGGAACATTACTGAGGTTCCCAAAAGCTGACCTTATAGAAAAGGTAACATTCACGCAGACCATTTGAATACACTATATTTAGAAAGTTCACTGCAGTTTTATACTTATTAAGGCATCATTGTAAAAGCTCCAGCCACTGAATAAGGGAAGCCTGACAGTAATGATAATAAAGCATTTTCTATTTAGCATGCATCTAGTTTCAATGATTTTATTTATTTTTTTTAACACAAACTCTCTGGAATAACACATTACTGCCTACAATAATAATAGCAGTAGACAGCAACGCAATTATATCAATCTATAGTTTTTTATGTTGTTTGAACCTCAGCAACAACTCTTCATATTAATGCCCATAACATTCAATTAGCTCTAATAAGTGTAAGTTTTAATGCTTGACCCAATGCCTCTCTAAGGATAGTTTTGCATGGAGGTGTAGCTACTGGATGGTTATACATAACATCATCTGACAAATGGTGTTATGTATTACAAATTATTTTCAAAACATACCTGCCATAAAAAGCTAAAATGAAGGGTGAAGTGACAAAACAACTGCTGCTAAAGTCTATTTTCAGCATTGTAGTTGGTATAATATACCATAATTTATTTCAATGAGTTATAATTAAGAAATAGTTTCTAGGCTTGCATGTAATTTCTTTCAATTATTAGTTATTAGTTGTTCATGCATAGATGTGTTTTAATATTGGCTTATCTGAGCTACAGTAGGTGATTAAAGCTGCTCAGTATATTAATTTTTTCATTTGTAGAGTCATACATTGCGGGGGTAATTCTAGCACAAAGCAGTTATAAGAAAGCAATCACACTGACACGAGAGAAATATTTCTTAAGTATTACTAAAAAATATGTAAAGCAACATGGGAAAGGTGTCAGAGAAAATCTTGATAAGGTTAACGCTGATTTTTTCTGTATCTAACTGCAACTATAGTTTAACGGACTCTGTCTTAATAAACAATTGAAGTTAACCTAGTTGCAGAGTGAGCTATTATACTACATGTTCTTCCACTTTATTAGGATAAAGAAATACTGTCTTGGGAGGCTGTGCTAACAAGGCTACATGCTGACTGCATTATTAAAGAACAGGTTTACTTCTCAGAGTAGAGTAACGACTTAAAGAAACTGCAACCTTTTTAACTTAAAAAGCATTCTTCTTACCTAATAGAAAACAGTCTACATTGCACTAAGAGGAATGGCTTATAACAAACAGTCTCTCTGCTATCAGTCATTCTCATATAACACAATATTTACTGAACTTGCTGTTACAGAAGTGAGAAAATTAAATAAGTAAATAAATAAATAAATGCTGAACAGTTCTCTTCAGAAGACAAACGTTACCCTGACCTGAGAACAGTGCATCTTAACCTCACCACTATGAATCTTACGGGAAACAATGCATCTACTTACATACTCATCTGCAGAAAACTGGGCTATAACAAGAGATCTTGGCATTGAGAAAATTAGCCTTTTTTTTTTTTTTGACTCACAGTATTNACAAAACCACAGTTTTCACACAGGTATCACCTGGGTATTTTTTCCATGTGATAACTGAGATATGAAAACCTGCTTAGTCTATTCTTAGATGTAGAGTTACTTCCCTTGAAAAAAAAACAACATTGTAATATTTCTTTTGCTTTACTGAATATACTTTCAATAGCCATTTCATAGTAAGAACATGTGGAAAAGTATGCGAGAAAAGTAAAACACAAACTAAGTTTAATTCTGTATATTACACATCCGCAGTTTTTTCTCATTAGAAAAGTAGAGGACTTACCTCTATTTAAAACTTATGTGCTCCCAGAAGTCCGTCCTAAAATATGGAAAAATACTTAATTGATCTAAAGCTGTATGTGATAAAAGAATAGAGGTATGCAGACAAGAAATTTTATTCCTTCAAAGATCAACTGAAGCTCACGATACTGCATTCAGCGACATTCTTTACTGCACCTGAGACTAAGCCTTTTTTTTTTTCGCGAGTGATCAGGTCAGAATACTATAGACTGAGCTAGTGATTCCTTTTTCTGGAGTATTTAGTGACATTATTGATTGATTCTCTGTCATAGTTCCTATGTCTGATTACTCAATTCAGTCTGATTACTGAATTAAAAAGATTGCATAGATATTACAGTCTGGTAGTGACTTCCCATTTGCTTTCCAGGATAATTCCTTACATATAGCTTAAACTTGCATTAGCCTTAATTTAAATAATTTAAGAAACAGTCCATCAAGTTCCTCAAATATTTCAGGAGACATAAAGTTAAGAAATTTAGGAGTGAGATTAAGTGTTGCAAATGTCTAATATATGAACATTCCTTTACTAGGGATTATGAGCATCTTGCTATAAGGAAACTGAATTTGTGCTCTGAGCTCCCTCTAATATGTACTTGTCTCCTGTGCTCTCATAAAAGCAGCTATAAAACAATGAAATTTAGATACAGGAGGTTGATGCGCCTTATTTTGGAAAGCATCACTGAAATGAGTTATATTTTGTTTGGTAGATTTATCCTATATTGTACTGAGCAGGATGTTATTTATTACTCTTATGTAACCAGTTGAGCTTTGGAAATCAGTTGGCACTGGGCATGATGTTTTAAGTGATGGTTCAAATAAAGCAAAATCAGATTTTCTGCTAGGATATGACCATATATTACTTACATAAACAGAGAAAACCTGCTCTCATGAGGAAAGGGCAAAACATTCCACCAGGCAAGCAATTTAAATTCTAAACATTCATGAGAAGACAGAAAGGTCAGATATGTACCAGTATCTCTAGACACATAGATGTATTATCTCCTCCTCTGCAGGAAAAGAATTATCAGAGAGAAATGGTAGATGAGAATGAGAAATCAAATGTTAGAAGCCATATCAGGTGAAAGCCTACCCACAGGAAGATATCCTCCCAAAATCAAGCTCCGAAAAATCTTCTGTGTGAAGACAAATAGTCACAATAAGCCCCAAAACATGACTATTCTTGGTGAGCATCCTTTTATTCTTAAGATGTCAATTATGTGACCTATTCACACAAATATTTTAGGTTAATATTATGTACGAGTAATAGCAAATCCACAAGCAGTGAGTAAGAATGCATTCCCACATACGGGCATAACCATGTCATTCAAAACATCTTTAGTACAGATGATCTTTTACCTAAGATTGCTCTAAATATTTTGCTAAGAAAAGAAAGTACTGAAAGATTGCCTTTCATAGATGTCCCACCCTCCTCAGGTCAGCACTCTAACCACGGCCTAGGTCCTCAGTGAGCTGCATCGCATGATATTTAACTGGAACCAAATAAAAATCAGTTTTGTGCTCTCAGTACTGCCAGTGATGGGACAGTAATAGTTTAAAGGGAAGAAGAGATATTCAGTACTAAAGTTAGACTTTTTCTAACACGAATCCCCTACTTAGCTACTAGATTCAATCAGTAAATGCTTTTTTCCTTCAAAGCACAGAGAATAAGAGTTGCCTGCTGGCGAAGGAGCAGCACAGCCCAACTGCATTGCACAGAGCCCTTCCACTTGGGGCTCTCTTGGCCACCAGGGCAATGCGTGCAGGACACAGGCAGGATGGTGTCTTACAGCTGCCCAGCAGTGTTCTCTCTCCAACTCAGACAGTCTCAGATAGCTAGTCAGCCTCAAATCCTTTTGCACTCCCGGCCCACACTTTAAGCCCTGCAAACCTCCTTTGGTTGATGTTCTAAGAGAGGGAGACTGGACTTGCATTTTCATGTTTAAGAGTAACATGAAAAAAAAACTAAACAAAATGCCCTAGTAGCTACAGTGTAAATAACAACAACAATAATAAAAGAATCAAGCTATTATCTCAAACGATAACAGGGCTCAGAGAGCAAAGAAACGAGAGAGCAGTGCCAACAGTTAAGATTCTGACCCTCAGCCTATTAAAATACACGACACGGTGAGTCAGAGCCCTCTTCTGGTAAAAGGGAAAAACATTTTGTTTTTCCTTTAAGTAGTTGTACTATTTCACCTCTCTAAGTATTTGACACCCAAAAAATATGGGCAACTGGCATTCCATCATTCTTCAGTTTTAGTATAAACCTACATTAGGGAATGAAGAAAAAAGTTGGAGAGAAAAGATTGTATGTGACACTCAGATGTACATACACCAGCTTTATAGGAGGTGTCAAAATTTACAGTTCAGCTGCTGACTGTGGCTGTTTTATTTAATTCTCAACTGTGTCAATCAAATTTCTGAGGCTTCACAAAATTCAAGTATCCTGTTGCTTAAATAATTCTTACTTTACAGTTACACATCAATTTGCCAATAGAGGGAGTCCTTCTACTGTCTACCAAAAATTTAGTAGACGTGAATATTCAGAGGCTTCCAGTAATGACCGTGCCCCCTGCACAACTAATGCTGCACTAACAGCAAGAACGAAAAAGGTTGGCAAAATAAAGTCACTGCAGAGTATTTAGCAGATCAAAAGATGGAGTAATATCAGCCATCTAGAATTGCACTGGAGGATTCAAATGGCTGTTTGCGTCATTATAGCAATTACACCTATGGGCGCCACTATGAAAAAAATCTGTGAGAATAATTACTTTCACATACATTCAGAATAATTATGTCAGATACTATAGGGGAACTATATAGTTCCTCTCTGTTGAGGGATTCACCTTTAACTACAGAACTGGCGTGACTTCTTCCCTGATGCTGTAGCTCGTCACACAGCAGTTGTGAAGTTAGCCCCTTCTAAAGCTTGAAATAAATTGGCTTCCTTCTACGTGGTCATTTTATTAAAATATTGTGTAACTTTAGTCATGACAGAACGAGCTTGCATGAGACAAGATCCTCCTGCCTTCAACTGCCCTTTCGCCACAACATGAACCAAACTGTCTTTTGACCTTATGAAAACATTAAGTTTAGTGTTTTTGAACCATTGCTTGGACCATGACCATCCCTGCTGCTGAACCCCTATATGAAGTTGTCAGCTCCCTTCTGACTTAGCAGAGGATTTCAACAGCAGAGCAGACAGTAACACAAATCATGTTATAGATCAGGTTGAACTCAGCATCTTAGCACATCAAAGGAAGACAAAAACAGGCAAAAGTAACAGTTCTACTTACTACACCAAATAAACCCTTTACAACTATAATATACACCAGGGCTAGCAAAGTCCTGTGGAAACATTAAGTAACTAAACCAAAAACTGAGAAACAATCATGTTTATTTGCGTATAGGGGTGGTGACTTACTAGCAGTACCATAATATAGAAGAACAAAATAAGATGTTACAGTCACATCTCTGTGTTAGGAAAATGCCATTTTCATGGCAGTTAAGCTTAATTGCTCATGAAGCAACTCTTCAACCTCTGTTGCCTTTTTTTTTTTT
>JACDJE010000364.1:18948-59029 GCA_016647715.1 Pavo muticus
TTTTTTTTTAAATAAAGGGGAAAATATACCCAAAAAGTCTTCCAAGCTTTGCTGATTTTCAGGGAGAAACAATTATGAAATAAAAGAAATAGTTATAAAGCATTCTATTGGAAACTGATCTGAGTCCCAAACATCTGTCAGACTGTAAACAAAGGAGATTACTTATTGAATGGGAATGAGAGGAGTGAGACCTTGTAGGGAAGGGAATAAAAGGACTACATTGTGGCCTACAGGTCCTCATGAGGGGAGCGTCGTGGCAGTGCTGATTTCAGTCCCCTGGTGACAATGACAGGGCTTGGGGGAACAATGGAGCTGAGTCAGGGGAGGGTCAGGTTTGATATCAGAAAAATATTCTTCACCCAGAGGGTGGTCAGGCACTGGAACAGGCTTCCCAGAGAAGTGGTCACTCATGCAGAGTTCAAGAAGCATCTGGACAACTGTCTGAGACACAGGGTCTGATTTTTGGGTGGTCCTGCATAAGGCCATCACTGTTTCCGTAGTCCCTGACCACATTGCTCCTCTAAGTTCCACTGAAAGGATTAGACCTTGAATCATTTTTAACTATCAGATGAACTGATCAAATGAATAAGAAGCCAGAGCATATTTCACTTCACCATTTCTAAACAAATTAAGTTTTGTCTGGAAAAGACTACTGTGATCCAGCACAAAGGTTTTATGCATCCTATTTCTCACTATGTCGAGGATTGGTTCCCTTGAGGATTCATTACTTGTTTTTCCCTTGAAATCAAGCAAAGCCTATTTTATACAGATACATGGTTGACTAAATCCCTCTTAGCAATGCAGTGTACATGAGCAACACAGCGCAAGGAGAGTTACAGTCTGCGTAATAAATTTATTGGGGCCTTTATTTTCCTGTATATTTTAAATCTTCTCCTGCTTGAAGATTATATTCACCCTGAAACATTACCCTTCGATTGTTAAAACGACAAGTGCTGATGAAGATAAAGTTGATCAGCTGCAAGACTCCCACTTCTGAACATTATAAAGTTTCTGTTGTTCAAACAGCTCAGTTCATTATCCAAATGTGAAGGATATCAGGAAGGAACCTGCTGAGCTTTACAGCTGACTTGGAGAGAATTATCCATAACAGAGCAGTTCTAAGAAAATTATGACAGACCTAACATACAGGGACATCTGCTTACCACTCTTGAGGATTTGTGTGGGACCTTATAATCAAACAGGGAGTTAGAAGTTTTCCCAGAATCAAAGAGAAGCTACATTTTATGGATGAAAAGCAGTGCAATCAGTCTCACAGTGTTTTGTCACATAAACTCAGAGAGGATTCCAGAGTCACACATTAATTGTCTGCTGTAAAGATGACTGCCATTCCTCCAGTGCCAGCAAATACTTTCCCAAATTTGGTTCTTAAAATGACTATCATGTGCTGTCCACAGTTAAAAATAGATTTCTGGCTCTCCTTATACATGTTTTTTTGAAAAGCCATAATATCTCTTTACAATGAGCACTCATAAGTGGTGTTTATCTGTCTAATTTTTTTAAGCTGTTATAGTTAATATTTTGTGCCCCTGGAATACACAATTCCACAACAAAAGTCAGGGGTAGGAAGCCTTAGTGTAAAACAATGAGTAATATTGACATAAATTGGGTAAAATACAGAAAATGCTAGAATCAGCCACTAGAAAATTCAGGACTTTGATGAATGCACAGAGCCCTTGCTGATATTAAGACAGCTACAACTCTTGACTGTGCTTCATGACCACTGTCAGTTGGTCTAAAACAAAAGACATTAAATCCCACTCTTTTTCACTCTTCCCTCTCAGAAATCATACTTAGTGTACATGGCACAATGCTGTACAATACCAGATAGCTCAGGGACTGGAAAGAGAATAGTAATCATATCATCCCATCTCACTTAGACAGAAAATATGTCATTTTATTTTTTATTATTTTGTATAAATACTCACCAGTATAGATGCAAGGTATCGCATTCACCTGTGTAGGCATTTCCTATTTCCTGGCTGAAGAAAATGGCATAGACTTGTGATTAAGCTATGCAAGAGAAAAGTTGTCAAGTAAGGTCCTACTGAGGAGTGAGTACTTGAAAACTAGCAGTCAGTTCATTTAAGGCAAATAGTTCATACCATTTAGAGGGAAATAATATTATGATCTCATACACAAGAGCTCATCATTGTAATTATATAAACCTTTATAAAGTCTATCACCGTAGCATCTAGATACCACCAATTCATCATTTCTACACGTTCATATTTTTTCCAGAAATAAACTCTCAGTAGAAGTCCTAAGTAGGTATACCTAACAGCTTCTACAAAATAACGTGGAGCACAATGAGTGACTTTGAGCGTGATAATATCAACGAAAATTTTGCCCTGTACTTGTTACCAAAAAATCATAAACGGGGTGGTATAATAATGGAATAGTAATAGAAATCACATTTCCAAATTGAAATAAACCATATCATCTAGTACTGCAGGTTAATTTGTACAATTAATTTGATGTGATAAGTGCTTATAAAGTTGTAAGGCAACTATCCAAAGCCAAACTCAGCAAGAGGTTTTCCTGATATAATCATTACATTTATTATTTTTCTTCCTTCTTTCTGTCTATCCTTCATTTTTGCAGACTCACAGACTGAAAACTATACGATTTTTTTTGTTTATCAAATTCTTCAGCAGTAAGATTGAAAAGAAGACATCATCATCCTGGCTACAAAGCTGATTTAGCTATACTACTTCCAGCACTGTCACTTGTATTTTCTTGGGCACATCATCTTTCACAAGAACCTTGAATCATGCATCTTACATCAGTAATCAGTAGAAAGTTCAACAGACACTGCTGGTATTGCCAGAGGAGGTCTTATACTAAATCTAAGATTTTAGTGGAGTTTTGAGATTTGAAAAGTTCTTCTCAAATTGCTGTTTCATTCTAATTTTACTGTTTTCCTTTTCAAATCATATTTCTGCATGTCCTGCCAGAAGTTTAAACACTGAAACGACCACATTCCTCACACAGACAGGGAGCTGTCTCCAGGTCACCTCTAGAAAAAGTGTCAGTTTAAGCCAAATGTGAATTACATCAGAAATTTGCAGTATTCAGTACAACATGCAAATCAATAGAAAGAGTACCACAGCTCCCTTACAGTATTACAGAGACATACACTCACGTATATTTTTGAACTTGGTAAAATAGCATAGCATGGATAGGATAGCAACACATTAAAGCACATACATAAGAGTTTTGATCAACTCTTTCTGAGGTGGATTAATCTATCCCAAACTATGTCTCTACCTCAGAGCAACAGATATATCAATCTAATGCAATGGCTACTCCTCCCATATCTGTGGTCACACTACAGATCAATGAAGAGAGGTATAAGTTTCCAGCCAAACCATCATCAACGGAGTATGCCTCTAGCTATTACCATGCAGCTGGTTCCCCTAAATGACTGGCCCAATGTATTTATCTTATTTTCATAACTTAATCTGTTGAGAGCAAGTCTAGCTCCTTCAACTCAGCTGACGTAAAAATGTCAGCTTACTGTAAATTCTCTTAGAGAAAGCCCTCGTGTATATGCAACGGTATGGCAAATTGTTCTAAAGCAGTGAGGAATAATTCCCCTTATGCTCATGTTTATATTCATATAGGAGTCTTTTACTTTGCTTACGGCAGTCTCTTCAAGGCTTCAGTTTAATACTTAAATACTTCTTAGCTGATTGTCTTTACTTGCTGCAACAATCCACTCACTATTTTACTCATTTTACTGTTACTATACACTATTTATTTCATAAACAACATTTGCATATACCATCACTGAGCTTTTATATATACTACTCTTTTGACAGCTATTAAAAGAGGTTGCCAGATTAGCTGTGACTCCAAGTTATAGTGACTATAGAGATTGACTTGATTCAGGTGGAATACAGTGTCTAAATTGCACGAAATATGCAGGAATTGTAGTTCAAGTGGTAAACAATACAATGAAGTACTTACTGCTTTCAAAATCAATTTAATCCCTATGAGACAATACACCTCCTATCTCAGTATATGATCAGAAATTCCTTGTCATCTCAAATTCATCAAGTAAAGTAAAATTGTTTTTATACTTACGCACATGCCATGAATAACATGACACAGCAGCTTTTCATTTACTATTCATCAGTACACATTGATCACTGTCATAGGTATGGTAAGAGACCATGGTTTTATCTCTGGAAAAAAAAAAAGTATATATAGGTATATTTCCTACCTACAAAGTAAGTAAGTTATAGCTGCATGGTGACAGTGTTGCCTAATCCCGCCTTATGCCCCTGTACTCTGCACTGGTGAGGCCTCACCTTGAGTACTGTGTTCAGTTTTGGGCACCTCAATACAGAAAGGACATTGAGGTGCTGGAGCAGGTCCAAAGAAGGGCAACAAGGCTTGTGAAGGGCCTGGAGAATATGCCCTATGAGGAGAGACTGAAGGAACTGAGGCTGTTAGTCTGGGGAAAAGGAGGATGAGGGGAGATGTTATTGCTCTCCTCCAATATCTGAAAGGTGGTTACAGCGAGAGCGGGGCTGGTCTCTTCTCACTGGTGACAGGGCTCCCCAGGGAGGTGGTTGAGTCACCATCCCTGAATGTGTTTAAAAACCATTTGGATGCGGTGTGATTTAGCAGAGGGTTGTTAGAGTTAGGGTAGTATGGGCAGGTTGTGGTTGGACTTGATCTTTAAGGTCTTTTCCAGCCTGAGCAATTCAGTGATTCTAAGATTCAGTGTCAGTACTACTAAACGCTTCAGAGCTTTACTAATGGCTGGCTAGTTAATCTTTTAAAGAGCAGTACACTGATTTATGAAAGCAAACTAGCCACCTAACTGGTACTTAGAATAATGAATGCATCATTGTAGAGCATCATGTTCATTACTAGCAAGTAAGTTAAAAGTAAAATTTTAAAAGTAGTTTTTATGACTTCAGCACATGTGTGTCATCAGGAAAGCTTTCTGCTTAGAAAACAGAAGGAAATTATTCTTTCCAGAATAAGTAATAAAAAATAGGAATTTCCAGATGTGGTTAATTTTTCAATAACGTGTGCATAGTAGTTCTTACAGTACAAATCCACTTTCCTCCTATCTTTTAAGTGGCCGCTTAAAGCCTCTCTTATAAGGAGCCTGAATAAACAGCTTGCTGTGCAAAATGCTCATTCAGTTATATACCCTCTTGTTTCATACATACTCCACTGAAGTCTAAAACGTTCATAAGTCACTTAAGATTTTGGGGTATCTCCATCTGCAGGTCAAAAATTTGCCATTATTTTAGGATTTCACACATAACTGGGTTTATTCCCATAGAAAGAAAACCATCAAGGATTATTCATTGAAACATATAGTTTTTAGGAGCCAAACTTACTGCTAAATTCCAATCAAATTATATTTGCAAAGAAAAAGAACAACCTTCTTTTAGCATTTTTGAAATATTCAATTTTACAGAGACATTTTATATGTGTTTAAGTATCTACACACACTAGGAGCTGAGTATACTTGCTACATGAATCAGGGGACCAAAGACTTTTTTTTATTCTGAGCAAGGCTGAGAAGGTTAGGACTTGATTCTCCATCCCAAGTGAATACCATGCTCTTAAACAACATAAGGACCAATAGCAAGCACCTCTACTTCAAGGCCTCATCCAGGCAAGCCCAAGATTTCTCAATTTCCACTGCTTAGCTAAAAATGTCTGCAATAGAAATGCAATAGATTCTTTCAGGTTCTTTTCTCCTCCTTACTTTCTAGAAGGAAAATATCACAAATATTTTACAACTAAGCTCAGCCTCCTCAAGCCATACCTGAAGCGTTCAACTTGTTTGGAAGAGAGTGATAACTACTAAATAATTCAACACATGACCCGTAAATAAGATAGGTCATTTTAACATTTCTCATGCACATTAGAGACAAAGGTAAAGTGCCTCTTGTTTTTGTGATTCATGCTATCTAAAAGTAATGTTCGGGTTTCAGGTACTGCTCTGTAACTTTTATTCATATTAAAGCTTGATTTTTGTGAATGACTAAGGACTCAAGGATAGACATGTCACATGTTTAATTTTTAGCATCAGTGATTTGAATGGAGTAACAGATAAATTTGTTCTGTGCACCTTTCTGTCTCAGTTCAAAGATGATCTATCAGTCCAGATGGTTACAAAAACAAAACACAACAAAGAAACAAACAATCTCATGGAATTAGAGCAATCAAATTGAAGTAAATATTGGTGAACTGATGCATTTAATTTGCAAACAGTATCAGAATTGTTTTTCTTCAAGTATGCTACTAAATTATTTCCTTTTTATTTGTCTTGTAGAGAATCACCAGTAATTAATCCTGAAAGATTTCCAGAAATACAACTGAAAAAGAGAAATAGAGATCCAGCTGAAGTCTACCAAAATTTTGGACTGTGAACTTGTTAGAAGACTGTGTAATGTTAATAAATATCTAAAGGGAGGTGGGAGGCAAATAGATGAGGCCAGGCACTTCTCAGTGGTGTGTAGTGGTAGGACAAGGAGCAATGGCCAAAAACTTGAATATAGGAGGTTCCGTACTAACATGTGGAAGAATTTCGTTATGATAAGGGTGACGGAGCACTGGAACAGGTTGACCAGAGAGGCTGTGGAGTCTCCTTCTATAGAGATATTCAAGACCTACCAAGAAGCCTACCTGTGCGGTCTATTGTAGGGCACCTGATTTAGCAGGGGGGGGGTTGGACTGAATCTTTTGAGGTTCCTTTGCAACCTATGCAATTCTGTGATTGTGTGACTGGACAAACAGTCTGAAATCATGAGATAAACTTATTTTCTGCAGGAATATTAACAATTCTATGCTGATTCACATTAGTATCTTATGGTGTCCTTATAAAGCCGAGGTTGGCTGTTCATCATAGCTTCATCCTCTAACTGGTCCTTCTAGGCTTTTTTGGTAAAGTTAGTGATCTGATTATCTGTTTTGTGATTAGGATTTGAGTATGAGGTGGTGGGGGGAGGAGGGAGAAGAAGCAACCAAAAAAATAGAACAAAAGAACAAATATAATGAAATCAGTTCGTGTTTTTAACACAATGGCTCAAATTTGGACAGCAGTTTGGACTAAAGAACGTACAAAATAATGTGTTTTAAAGGAATTGCTTTCACGTGCAAACCAAATTATTTCTGCAAAAAAAAAAAAACAAAAACAAAACCACAGTTTTCACACAGGTATCACCTGGGTATTTTTTCCATGTGATAACTGAGATATGAAAACCTGCTTAGTCTATTCTTAGATGTAGAGTTACTTCCCTTGAAAAAAAAACAACATTGTAATATTTCTTTTGCTTTACTGAATATACTTTCAATAGCCATTTCATAGTAAGAACATGTGGAAAAGTATGCGAGAAAAGTAAAACACAAACTAAGTTTAATTCTGTATATTACACATCCGCAGTTTTTTCTCATTAGAAAAGTAGAGGACTTACCTCTATTTAAAACTTATGTGCTCCCAGAAGTCCGTCCTAAAATATGGAAAAATACTTAATTGATCTAAAGCTGTATGTGATAAAAGAATAGAGGTATGCAGACAAGAAATTTTATTCCTTCAAAGATCAACTGAAGCTCACGATACTGCATTCAGCGACATTCTTTACTGCACCTGAGACTAAGCCTTTTTTTTTTTCGCGAGTGATCAGGTCAGAATACTATAGACTGAGCTAGTGATTCCTTTTTCTGGAGTATTTAGTGACATTATTGATTGATTCTCTGTCATTGTTCCTATGTCTGATTACTCAATTCAGTCTGATTACTGAATTAAAAAGATTGCATAGATATTACAGTCTGGTAGTGACTTCCCATTTGCTTTCCAGGATAATTCCTTACATATAGCTTAAACTTGCATTAGCCTTAATTTAAATAATTTAAGAAACAGTCCATCAAGTTCCTCAAATATTTCAGGAGACATAAAGTTAAGAAATTTAGGAGTGAGATTAAGTGTTGCAAATGTCTAATATATGAACATTCCTTTACTAGGGATTATGAGCATCTTGCTATAAGGAAACTGAATTTGTGCTCTGAGCTCCCTCTAATATGTACTTGTCTCCTGTGCTCTCATAAAAGCAGCTATAAAACAATGAAATTTAGATACAGGAGGTTGATGCGCCTTATTTTGGAAAGCATCACTGAAATGAGTTATATTTTGTTTGGTAGATTTATCCTATATTGTACTGAGCAGGATGTTATTTATTACTCTTATGTAACCAGTTGAGCTTTGGAAATCAGTTGGCACTGGGCATGATGTTTTAAGTGATGGTTCAAATAAAGCAAAATCAGATTTTCTGCTAGGATATGACCATATATTACTTACATAAACAGAGAAAACCTGCTCTCATGAGGAAAGGGCAAAACATTCCACCAGGCAAGCAATTTAAATTCTAAACATTCATGAGAAGACAGAAAGGTCAGATATGTACCAGTATCTCTAGACACATAGATGTATTATCTCCTCCTCTGCAGGAAAAGAATTATCAGAGAGAAATGGTAGATGAGAATGAGAAATCAAATGTTAGAAGCCATATCAGGTGAAAGCCTACCCACAGGAAGATATCCTCCCAAAATCAAGCTCCGAAAAATCTTCTGTGTGAAGACAAATAGTCACAATAAGCCCCAAAACATGACTATTCTTGGTGAGCATCCTTTTATTCTTAAGATGTCAATTATGTGACCTATTCACACAAATATTTTAGGTTAATATTATGTACGAGTAATAGCAAATCCACAAGCAGTGAGTAAGAATGCATTCCCACATACGGGCATAACCATGTCATTCAAAACATCTTTAGTACAGATGATCTTTTACCTAAGATTGCTCTAAATATTTTGCTAAGAAAAGAAAGTACTGAAAGATTGCCTTTCATAGATGTCCCACCCTCCTCAGGTCAGCACTCTAACCACGGCCTAGGTCCTCAGTGAGCTGCATCGCATGATATTTAACTGGAACCAAATAAAAATCAGTTTTGTGCTCTCAGTACTGCCAGTGATGGGACAGTAATAGTTTAAAGGGAAGAAGAGATATTCAGTACTAAAGTTAGACTTTTTCTAACACGAATCCCCTACTTAGCTACTAGATTCAATCAGTAAATGCTTTTTTCCTTCAAAGCACAGAGAATAAGAGTTGCCTGCTGGCGAAGGAGCAGCACAGCCCAACTGCATTGCACAGAGCCCTTCCACTTGGGGCTCTCTTGGCCACCAGGGCAATGCGTGCAGGACACAGGCAGGATGGTGTCTTACAGCTGCCCAGCAGTGTTCTCTCTCCAACTCAGACAGTCTCAGATAGCTAGTCAGCCTCAAATCCTTTTGCACTCCCGGCCCACACTTTAAGCCCTGCAAACCTCCTTTGGTTGATGTTCTAAGAGAGGGAGACTGGACTTGCATTTTCATGTTTAAGAGTAACATGAAAAAAAAACTAAACAAAATGCCCTAGTAGCTACAGTGTAAATAACAACAACAATAATAAAAGAATCAAGCTATTATCTCAAACGATAACAGGGCTCAGAGAGCAAAGAAACGAGAGAGCAGTGCCAACAGTTAAGATTCTGACCCTCAGCCTATTAAAATACACGACACGGTGAGTCAGAGCCCTCTTCTGGTAAAAGGGAAAAACATTTTGTTTTTCCTTTAAGTAGTTGTACTATTTCACCTCTCTAAGTATTTGACACCCAAAAAATATGGGCAACTGGCATTCCATCATTCTTCAGTTTTAGTATAAACCTACATTAGGGAATGAAGAAAAAAGTTGGAGAGAAAAGATTGTATGTGACACTCAGATGTACATACACCAGCTTTATAGGAGGTGTCAAAATTTACAGTTCAGCTGCTGACTGTGGCTGTTTTATTTAATTCTCAACTGTGTCAATCAAATTTCTGAGGCTTCACAAAATTCAAGTATCCTGTTGCTTAAATAATTCTTACTTTACAGTTACACATCAATTTGCCAATAGAGGGAGTCCTTCTACTGTCTACCAAAAATTTAGTAGACGTGAATATTCAGAGGCTTCCAGTAATGACCGTGCCCCCTGCACAACTAATGCTGCACTAACAGCAAGAACGAAAAAGGTTGGCAAAATAAAGTCACTGCAGAGTATTTAGCAGATCAAAAGATGGAGTAATATCAGCCATCTAGAATTGCACTGGAGGATTCAAATGGCTGTTTGCGTCATTATAGCAATTACACCTATGGGCGCCACTATGAAAAAAATCTGTGAGAATAATTACTTTCACATACATTCAGAATAATTATGTCAGATACTATAGGGGAACTATATAGTTCCTCTCTGTTGAGGGATTCACCTTTAACTACAGAACTGGCGTGACTTCTTCCCTGATGCTGTAGCTCGTCACACAGCAGTTGTGAAGTTAGCCCCTTCTAAAGCTTGAAATAAATTGGCTTCCTTCTACGTGGTCATTTTATTAAAATATTGTGTAACTTTAGTCATGACAGAACGAGCTTGCATGAGACAAGATCCTCCTGCCTTCAACTGCCCTTTCGCCACAACATGAACCAAACTGTCTTTTGACCTTATGAAAACATTAAGTTTAGTGTTTTTGAACCATTGCTTGGACCATGACCATCCCTGCTGCTGAACCCCTATATGAAGTTGTCAGCTCCCTTCTGACTTAGCAGAGGATTTCAACAGCAGAGCAGACAGTAACACAAATCATGTTATAGATCAGGTTGAACTCAGCATCTTAGCACATCAAAGGAAGACAAAAACAGGCAAAAGTAACAGTTCTACTTACTACACCAAATAAACCCTTTACAACTATAATATACACCAGGGCTAGCAAAGTCCTGTGGAAACATTAAGTAACTAAACCAAAAACTGAGAAACAATCATGTTTATTTGCGTATAGGGGTGGTGACTTACTAGCAGTACCATAATATAGAAGAACAAAATAAGATGTTACAGTCACATCTCTGTGTTAGGAAAATGCCATTTTCATGGCAGTTAAGCTTAATTGCTCATGAAGCAACTCTTCAACCTCTGTTGCCTTTTTTTTTTTTNCTCTTCAGAAGACAAACGTTACCCTGACCTGAGAACAGTGCATCTTAACCTCACCACTATGAATCTTACGGGAAACAATGCATCTACTTACATACTCATCTGCAGAAAACTGGGCTATAACAAGAGATCTTGGCATTGAGAAAATTAGCCTTTTTTTTTTTTTTGACTCACAGTATTCTGTCGGATTATATTTATGTCCTTTTGGTCTTCACGCATCCTGAAACTTAAGAATAATGAATAAATATTTCATTATTTGCTTTCTAGTTCATTTAAATTAAGTTAAATTGCTTCAAGAAATATGGTATTTCTAACCACTGTGCATATATAGCTTTTTTGCTGCACTTTAAAACACATTTCTTATTCTAGTTATGTTTAGCCATCGTAACAATATCTCACAATAATCATCTACTGCAACTATTTTTCAGGACATTAAATAATGCATCATGATTTACAAACCCCTCTTAATTTCAAACTGTCCTTCATGGCTGTTGGGTAATAGATAAATGTCAAGTAGTGTTAAATCTTTCTAACAATAATATTTTTTTTACTAGTAGAGCAGAGACAAAAACAATTGGAGGCATGAGGGATGCTTAAGTATCCAATTTTTATGAACCAAATTCAGTACAAAAATATGAGGACAAATTTCCCTGTGATCATTGGATTTTATTTGACCATCACAGTAATATTCCTTATTTGCTAAATTCAGTAGCCTCTCAAGTAGAACTGTTTGCCCTTTAAACTCTTTGAGGTTTTGAACTCATTGAACTCATTTATAACAGTTCTGCTTTTTTGCCAAAGAGGATCTTCCTGGTGTCAGATTATGTGAAACAATAACTACTGCCTTTATAGTAGGAAGGCTGCTCCAAAAGTAATGCTTCCTGTTTTATTATATTGGCCCACAAAGTCATAGGCAGAAGTTGGGGGCATGGCAGTAGAGATTGAACCTTCTTGCCAATATTCCGTTGCATGCTGTTGCCGTGTGACAGTTGGCAGCAGAGAGGCAACCTGATACAATGGCATCTGATATGAAAGCACGTATGAAGCAAAGATGTGCCACTGAATTCCTCCATGCAGAAAAAAACTGCACCTATTGACATTCATTGGCACTTGCTGAACATTTCTGGATAAAGAGTGGATGTGAGCACAGTGAGGCAGTGGGTGGTGTGTTTCAGCAGTGGTGACAGTAATGCAAATTCCAGATGGCCATGCACAGCTGTCACATCATGAAATGAAGAGCATCTTGATAATCCATACGAAGTAGTTAATGGTGGTGACTATGATGAAAAATAGTGTTTTGTTGAATTTGCTCTATCAAATAGTGTTATTGTGCTTTTTGTATCTATTGTAGTTTCCATGGAAGTAAATAGGAGGCATTACTTTTGGAATGACTTACGGAGAAAAATGCTGAAACAGTACATAAAACAACTTAGTATCATTTTCTTTCGTAGAAATGCTTTCACTGTTTAGGAAGGAAGGACTTTTTTTTTTTTTTTTTTTTTTNAGATGTCCCACCCTCCTCAGGTCAGCACTCTAACCACGGCCTAGGTCCTCAGTGAGCTGCATCGCATGATATTTAACTGGAACCAAATAAAAATCAGTTTTGTGCTCTCAGTACTGCCAGTGATGGGACAGTAATAGTTTAAAGGGAAGAAGAGATATTCAGTACTAAAGTTAGACTTTTTCTAACACGAATCCCCTACTTAGCTACTAGATTCAATCAGTAAATGCTTTTTTCCTTCAAAGCACAGAGAATAAGAGTTGCCTGCTGGCGAAGGAGCAGCACAGCCCAACTGCATTGCACAGAGCCCTTCCACTTGGGGCTCTCTTGGCCACCAGGGCAATGCGTGCAGGACACAGGCAGGATGGTGTCTTACAGCTGCCCAGCAGTGTTCTCTCTCCAACTCAGACAGTCTCAGATAGCTAGTCAGCCTCAAATCCTTTTGCACTCCCGGCCCACACTTTAAGCCCTGCAAACCTCCTTTGGTTGATGTTCTAAGAGAGGGAGACTGGACTTGCATTTTCATGTTTAAGAGTAACATGAAAAAAAAACTAAACAAAATGCCCTAGTAGCTACAGTGTAAATAACAACAACAATAATAAAAGAATCAAGCTATTATCTCAAACGATAACAGGGCTCAGAGAGCAAAGAAACGAGAGAGCAGTGCCAACAGTTAAGATTCTGACCCTCAGCCTATTAAAATACACGACACGGTGAGTCAGAGCCCTCTTCTGGTAAAAGGGAAAAACATTTTGTTTTTCCTTTAAGTAGTTGTACTATTTCACCTCTCTAAGTATTTGACACCCAAAAAATATGGGCAACTGGCATTCCATCATTCTTCAGTTTTAGTATAAACCTACATTAGGGAATGAAGAAAAAAGTTGGAGAGAAAAGATTGT
The DNA here is from genome assembly GCA_016647715.1 of Pavo muticus. NCBI lineage: Eukaryota > Metazoa > Chordata > Aves > Galliformes > Phasianidae > Pavo > Pavo muticus. The sequence continues at coordinate 32,394 of JACDJE010000364.1, forward strand.
ATGTGACACTCAGATGTACATACACCAGCTTTATAGGAGGTGTCAAAATTTACAGTTCAGCTGCTGACTGTGGCTGTTTTATTTAATTCTCAACTGTGTCAATCAAATTTCTGAGGCTTCACAAAATTCAAGTATCCTGTTGCTTAAATAATTCTTACTTTACAGTTACACATCAATTTGCCAATAGAGGGAGTCCTTCTACTGTCTACCAAAAATTTAGTAGACGTGAATATTCAGAGGCTTCCAGTAATGACCGTGCCCCCTGCACAACTAATGCTGCACTAACAGCAAGAACGAAAAAGGTTGGCAAAATAAAGTCACTGCAGAGTATTTAGCAGATCAAAAGATGGAGTAATATCAGCCATCTAGAATTGCACTGGAGGATTCAAATGGCTGTTTGCGTCATTATAGCAATTACACCTATGGGCGCCACTATGAAAAAAATCTGTGAGAATAATTACTTTCACATACATTCAGAATAATTATGTCAGATACTATAGGGGAACTATATAGTTCCTCTCTGTTGAGGGATTCACCTTTAACTACAGAACTGGCGTGACTTCTTCCCTGATGCTGTAGCTCGTCACACAGCAGTTGTGAAGTTAGCCCCTTCTAAAGCTTGAAATAAATTGGCTTCCTTCTACGTGGTCATTTTATTAAAATATTGTGTAACTTTAGTCATGACAGAACGAGCTTGCATGAGACAAGATCCTCCTGCCTTCAACTGCCCTTTCGCCACAACATGAACCAAACTGTCTTTTGACCTTATGAAAACATTAAGTTTAGTGTTTTTGAACCATTGCTTGGACCATGACCATCCCTGCTGCTGAACCCCTATATGAAGTTGTCAGCTCCCTTCTGACTTAGCAGAGGATTTCAACAGCAGAGCAGACAGTAACACAAATCATGTTATAGATCAGGTTGAACTCAGCATCTTAGCACATCAAAGGAAGACAAAAACAGGCAAAAGTAACAGTTCTACTTACTACACCAAATAAACCCTTTACAACTATAATATACACCAGGGCTAGCAAAGTCCTGTGGAAACATTAAGTAACTAAACCAAAAACTGAGAAACAATCATGTTTATTTGCGTATAGGGGTGGTGACTTACTAGCAGTACCATAATATAGAAGAACAAAATAAGATGTTACAGTCACATCTCTGTGTTAGGAAAATGCCATTTTCATGGCAGTTAAGCTTAATTGCTCATGAAGCAACTCTTCAACCTCTGTTGCCTTTTTTTTTTTTTCTCTCCATCTTGACATATCAGCATGCATTTATAGAAAGCATTATAGAAAAACCATTATTAATTGAATCAATCCCTTCCCCTCCTCTCACTGGGGCCTGGGTTTACATTAAGATTCCAGGAGCAATCCCAGTCCCCACCAATTCTTTCTGAAATCAACTCAAAGCAGGCAAACCATTTTCAAGGAAGCTCAAAAGTGAAATAAAACCTGAAGATAACAGTTTATGGGGGCTAAAAATATGATTTTGTCGTCTTCTCTTTCAAATGTGTAAGCCTCATCATTTTCTACTCCTTGTTAGCACTGCAAACAGTTTTGCAAGTTTTGGAAGTCTGGCCATTTTGGATAAACATTCCAACCTTTTAAACGTTTACAGACTAAACTGCAGAGCTAAATGTTTATGTTGCATTGAATAACTTCAGCATTGTATTTAACGGAAAGGCTCCTAAAGTAATATTGTTTCTATCAGTAGGTGAAAACGCATACTACCCCAACAACCAGAACTTTAAACAGAGATTAGTACTGGTTTGACAGTATTTAGCACATCTCTGCACAGTAGGCTTTGTAGTTTGTGGACTCCCAGAGTTTAAGTAGTTTCTGACTCTGAACGTATTTCCTCATCTTTTCAGAAGAAATAATTGTAACAGGTAGGTTATGTGAAAAATATAGCTGTCTGAGTTTCAAGTGGTATATTCCACCTGTAATTTTAATTTAATGAGAAATATAAGCTGGGCCTTTTATCATAAGGCATGTGACCTCAGATACCACTAGGACCAGCATTTGGACTCTATACCTGTGCAGGATAAGTTTGAAGTCTTTCTTGTCTTTAAGAATGCCTGATATTCATTCTGACACATGCAAGTTTACACAGGTTGCCTTCAGAGGAGATCTGGCATTTTCCAGAAGATGTCATTTCTGGAAAAAGGTGTCTGTTCTGGATCAAATATTTATTCAGTTATAACCAAGGATCTGCTCAGGTTAACTTGCATCATCTCTCTCTCTCTCCATTCTCCCCACTCTCCTTTGCACTTACATTTTTCTTTCTTACTCTTTGTGGCTAGTGATAGTATCTAGTAGTATAACTTTACCTGCAAAATGAAAACAACTTAGGGTATGATATTGCTTCTGAGAAGAACACTACCATCACCATGAGGACAGTTCCAGGGTAGCATCAGCTTGCAGGCAGCGTTACTTGTTGCTCCGCTACTCATGTTAAAATTTTCCACATTAAAGCAATACAATGCAGGCAAGGATATTTCTTAACTTCTGTGGTTAGCCTGTATGTTTGCACTTCACTGTGAGCTTCAGATGGATGTGTTTTTCACAAGGTCAGGAGAGTTTGCCCTGGATCAGCTTCTCCCAGGCTTGAACCATTACACATTTCCTGTTTTGCACATGACAACACAGTAAGCTTTTTCAAAGACACAAGCTGTATGCATAAACCTTCTGAGCTGCTTCCTACTGTACTTTAGCAACAGTTAAACAGAATAAAACTGGATGGAAGCAATTTTGACTGAAGCTTTTGTCATATTCCTATCAAGTCCTGAACTCAAAGAGTGACGCCTCAGGAGTTAGACTGGATTTTCAACTCTATAGATGTCACCTATGACTACAACTCAGTGCTGCTTCTTCACAGAGTTCAGCACACCCTATGAGGCCATAGTTGATCAGACCTAGGAGAGAGAACTTCCACAAATGCCTCCTCTTCCATTCACCTGCTGATGGTACCTCCATGCCCACAGCATGGCAGGGCCCAGAAACCCCCTCAGACACTCATGATACCTCACTAGCTTCACACTCTCCTCAGCGCACAGTGACTGCTGCCACCATTTTGTCTTTTGCCACTGGTCAGCTGTGGTGATTTTCTCAGTGTCCAAGTAGTTCCACTAACACTTGCCAAGTTTGTAGCAACAAGTCACCAGAGATTCAGCAGAGACGCATAATTACTAACACGGCCAGAGGTACTCAGGCAGTAGTTAAAACCTGGCATCACTACTCCTTTTCTACTGCTCCACTTGCGCTCAAAGTGGCAGGCTGCTCCTCACCTCACACAAACCCCTGATCTCTCAGAAACATCATCCATTCTTTACATTTTTGTAGCATACATTCCTTCAGCAGGTACCTTGTCCTGCTGTAGGTCAGCTCTGTGCAGGTCCCAGCAGCCCCAGTTCATAAGGACAACAATACCACTGCTACATAAACAACTGATACCTGTCCTAAAATAATCATTCTCACGAATAATGTGAGCAATGTTAGCTATCACAAGGCTGGAAATGAAAAACCCTACATGCTCACTGAACAAGAACATGCAAACCATATTTTATAGCAGGTGGTATCCTTTGACCAGTTAGCTCCTAGGAAGAGATTCCAGAGTAGCAGTTAAAATCGAAAGGAAAACTGGCCGGAGTTTGCACCCTGTTTATCTAGGGGAAAACAAAGCCAAGTCAAAACAGAAATGAATTTAGCTCACAGGAAAATATTTGATTTTCCATTGTCTCATTTGAAATTATTCTGATAGCCTATTTAGCTTTATGTCTAGCCAGATTTTATACAGAGCAATTAATAAAGTATCACAGCAAGGAGGAAATTACTTAATTTCCCTAGTTAGCAACATGTTTTCAATTGTTCAAGAAAATCCTACAGAGAAATTTTCTGGAAGTTTCTGAGTTATTTAGAGTTGAGCACATCCAGCAGCAATTTACCACAAATCTGTTTCTCTGCTATATTGCAGATGAAGTAGTGTTTTCAAAAGAATCAACATTTTCAGAAGTCTTCTCTTAATACACTTTGTTTTGAGAGGATCTTCTTAAAGAGCAGACAATACTAAGAGGATGGAAACTATAAAGACAAGTGTAAAGGACAGTTTGAGAGATGCATAGTTCCATGCTTTCAATATCTGCTCAAGAGGAGATGCAATTTAGACACTCATCTGAGGGGCTGGGTGGAAATCTATGAAATCAGTAGAGATTAGGCTAGATTTTCAACCTGGCTTTTATCACCTAAGAGACACTGAAATTACACTTGACACTGAAGACTTGGTATGGGTCTCACTTCCTCCAAACACCTCCCAAAATCACCACTCAAACTGGGATTATCAGTCCCTCACGCACATTTCTGTTACTCTCTGATCTGGCACTTCAGAGCACTCTAAAGGTGGCAAAGAAACTGTTAAATTTGTCCTAGTGTAGGACACAATCTTGAAATACATCTGCTCTCTGCACATGAAGCTCAGTTACCAAACAGGGCTTTTGACTAACTTACAGAATCCCATTGCATGGAAGTCTCTCAGAAGGAATTCTGTGCAGTACGTGTGGCCGAACAGCAGGAGGGGGTGAAGGCAGCCGTCTTTCACAGGAGCTGCAGCCCAGCGGGTTGCAGCAGGCAAGGAACCCCAGCTGTGTAGCTCTGGGATGAAGGCTGCTCTGTCCTCTTTTGGCTGTTCTGTGTTACTCTCACCCCAGAGAATGCTCTGTGCTGGAGGTACCCAGCTCCTGTGATGGGGAGAGGAAGACGTAGGCAAAGCAGAGCAGCAAGCAGTGCATTTTTCTTCAGGATAGTACTCTCCAAGCTTGCCATTTGGGAGTTTAACTCAAAGTGCAAATTTAAGCAAATATACAGAAACACCATCGCCTCTTTCTGGCATTTCCAAAGATGCTGGAAAAAATATATTTCACCATTAGGTCACCAGCCCATATCCTGCTTCAGAGACGGGCCCTCTCCCTTCACACACAATGAAAAACAGCTGCTGGGAATAACCTGATGCCTGCTTGAATCCCTTGTTGAGTTCTGCAGGGGCGGATCCATGAACAGCGGTGCAGGGGCTGCCTGCATGGAATTCAGTGTGGGACTGGAGCCCAGTGTTCTCTCCTGACAGCTGTTTGGTGGCGTGCAAGACCCTAGCTGGTGATCTCACATCAATCCTCAACAGGCACATGCTCACCTCTTAAAATAGTATATTCTGGCAATAGATTGTAAAAAGACCCACAGATAGACATGCTATAAAACCTAATTACCATCTCAGCCCACACAAGGCCTGCCCTTGCCTATGATGCATAGCAGAAGGAGGTTTTACTCTCCAGGACTCCGACAGCTCAGCATGGTGACTTTCCATCTCTGCAGAGCCTTACAGAAATATCAGAGGCAGAATTTTATCTATTTTTTCTATCATGAAATGTTCTCACAAGAGTGACATCACAGATGCTAGAAACAAGGAAAAAAATAATCATGGATTCAGCTAGTTACATTCCAGGCCAAAACAAGACTGATCCCAACTGTACATTTTCCTGTGCTCTGGCCAAGCTAATCGTGCATCTGAAGAAGCAGTTCTACCACCTCCAAATTTGCAGCCTAATGCAGTTCATCATCAGCAGAGCATAACAGCTCAACTTTCCTTTGCAACCTGTCAATCTCCGTTGTATCACTGATTGTTTACCCCCCTTCACTCACCACTGCCTGTGTACCTCGAGTACTTGCAGTCATTTGCCTTGAATTCTGCACTTTAGTCACTGCTTGCCGAAACAGATTTACCTCTCCCTAATTTTAAAATAGAAAAAGTAAAAAACGAAAAACAGCAACAACAACAACAAACCGAACCTATTTCCCCCTCCATGGTTATACCTTGCATTTGGAATCTATCACTTCTAATCCAGAGTTCAACTCCAAATTTATTATATCCTGGGCTTTTAAAATTTGTTTGAAGTTTATGAATTGAAGCTCTACAGTCAGTAGTGAAAGTTTAAGAGCCATTTACTTATCATCTGTATCAAATGAGAGTCTCACTGATCTGCGAGGAGGAAGGAAGGGAAAAAAAAGACATTGGCAGTACAGTCAGGTTACTAGATAGAAGTTATTTATCAGAATGACTCACCTTCACTGACCTTGTCCATAAGGAAGAAGATGCTATTTATTTTTTAGAGCCACCTAATATTCATATTAGATGCTAGTGTCTAATAGATTAACATAGCCAAAGCACAAAATTCAAACTAAACTTCAACCACGTTAGAAGGGTAAGAAAACTTGCTTCAGGATATTCTGCAAAAGAATTCCTGATATTTGTATTCAAAATCCACTTGGATTTCTAGTCAGGAAAGGCCCAGGGAAGCAGGACAGATCTCCCCTTGAGATAACCCTTCAGCAGCTCACTTGGAAACTGGATACACACAGCAAGAGGAATATATATCAGTAGAGAATGCGTGCTTAGAACAAGAGAAAGCAGCAGCTGCTATTATCGATGTGATGCATTTCTGTCTTTAAGGCAGCTTAAAAGCTGCAAGGCAGTAGTAAGCACTTGTAACATCTATTTTTTTGAAAAAATCACCTCTAATTCAGAACCTAACTCCAAGCATGTAATCTTAACCATTACTGAATGGCCAATGGAGTGCAACAACACAAGGACAAACTGAAGAAAAGTCACAGGAGATCTGGGTGAGATTTTGAGCAATATTCTAACTTCACTCCTAAAGCGAAATGAGCTCTTACTAATCCTATCCTTAATAAATTATCATTTAAATTGATGCCAGTACTGATCCTACTACTAGTTAGGTACAAAAGGCACTTTATATTTGTCATAATTCCATTCATCAGGTCATCTAATGTCTGCAGTTAAACACTGCAGCACAGCAAGTCTGGAAAAAAACAAAACAAAACAAAACAAAACAAAACAAAACAAAAAAACAAAAACCCATCTCAACAGTCTTCAGTGTAACAGCAATAAATCAGTAATTAACTGCTGAATATGGTATGTAATGGAAGGTTGAGCTGAAAGAGTATTTCACCTCTGCTACAGTTCGATAGCAGGAAGACTTCTTTGGATCCTACAGATTTACATAGGCTGCTGGTTGAAAAGGAAACATTGTGCGCATTTCTATGAGGCCTCTGTGAGAGGCAACAAAAGTTGTCCTTTCTGAGAAATGTACCCAGAATGAGAATATCTCTTACTGCACAGCCTGGACAAAGAACTGAAACTGCCAAGAGCTGAGGAAAGCTGCCAAAGGAGAGGGAAGAAAATTAGGCAACAAAAAAGTGCTAACATTTAATCAAGAAAGTCTTCAGGGTAGGGAACAGCAAACTTACAAATACAGTCGCTGTGCACAGCACACTGAGAAACAGGAGAGAGCCAGAGATTTCAGCAAGGAAGCACGGTAAAAGATTTTGGACAGGAAACGGAGGTCACGTTACCATCTTTCAAAATGTACAATTTTCAGAGAGAACTCAGCTAGGAAAAAAAAGTTACATTCCTGTCACCCCTCTTAACACTCTGACTAATATAATATACATAATAAACTAGACTTCAGATGCTCCACAGCCTAATCTGCCTGCAACCCTACACACTGCCGCCGGCAAACTGTAGGAATTGCAGCTGAGCTATTAAACTTCTATGCAGAACTACAGTTAAGCAGTCTCTCAGTTACGAAGACTTTGTCTTCAAATAAGAAAGAACAATATTTTTTCTCCATATCCAAGACTGCAAGAAAAACCTCAGAAAACCAACACCAACGTATTCTAGAAAACACAGCCAATTACACAGTAGTGGTGAATCAAGGGAGTACTTAATTTCTATCCTCAAAAAACCTGACGTTTTTCTTAATTCTAAGCAAGAATCCTCACATGTGCTTTTATATGAGTTTGGGAAAGAATTTCAAATAAACCACTTTAGTTTTTTTCCTACTCTCATGTAGGCAGGCTACACATTAACAAGAAGTTACACCTGACTGTGGAAACCGAGCTGGGACATTACTGCCACAGAGAGATTAGATACTACTAAAATTAAGAACGTGGAGCCACATGTCATGCTCTGAAGCATAGTTCTCCCATTACAATCTTCAGCATACACTTCTTCAGTAGCACGTAATGCAGTGTAGTTACACAACTTATCTATGCATTTTTATATTGTATATGAATGCTATTTTTCAAGTAAATGTCTCAATTATCTCATGCACCTTCTACTGACTTTTTTTTTGCCTTAGCCACATATTAGTAGTAGAAACGTGTTTTACTGATCAAAATATGCATATAAGACAATAAGAATAAAATGGCATCCATTTATTTGCAAAATTAGTGAAGATAATCCTGTGCAAGGATCTCTTGATTGTCATTAACTGTATAAATGATTATAAAAATATACAGCTGCTGGCTTTGAACTCTATGCAACAGTAACATACCAACTCAGTCAGTACAGAAAATGCTTTAAACATGGAGGGAATTACACGATGCAGGTGTAAATAGGAAGGTATTAGGACTGAGCCCTATGAACAATAAGGAAAAGAAGCAAACAAACCCTGAAACAAAACTAAAGAATGTATGAATTACCACAGTTTGGGGAAAGCATCTTCCCCTTCCCCTTTCCCTTTCCTGCATGACTATCAAGAATTGCCCTTCAGCTTTCTGACAACATATTCACGCTTGTTAGTCTTAATACTGCTTATATTTTGAGATCATCCTCTCTGGCTTCGTAGAATCTTTTGAAATAGAGCTCTGCGATTTTCCATCCTAAGACATCCGATAGCCACACTAAAAATAGCCCTATGGCAGTTCTTCTGTTTAAGATACACCTACTGGCATGTGTCATGCTGATCATAGTTTAGAATCCTCTTAGACCCTCAAACTACTGCTGATGCCCTGAAGGCTGTAATAGAGCAAGCCTCAGTGTGCTCTTCAATTATCATTAATAAATTATGCTCATAATAGGCCACATCAGAACTATATATATTTCTGCACATCATACGTATACAACTTACTGCATTCCTTAACTATGTAGAGGAGGGGATACTAATCAGTGAGGACGGGGCATGAGGAACATCTTAGTGTTGTTTGCACAGCTGTGCTGTCGTTTTTCCCCTTGTGTTACATTTTCCAGTATTCCTGCCCCAACCAGTTAAATAACCAAATCAACAAACTACCTCAAGTAATTTGCTAAGAGACAATAGTTAGAAGAGCTGGCCAAAATCCTGGTTCAGCCAGACAGTTTAGGAAATCTAGACGAGTGTCCCACTAGGGCCTTCCATAACAATCATCTTGCCATTAGGGCTTCTAGGGTGTGCAGCAGTAATTCATACCCTAGAGCCTCAGGATAGACATCTTACAGCAGTTCTCTGTTGGAATGTTTCCAGGCAGGCTTTGCTTTACTTCTTTCTTCATATGCATAAAATATTCTGCAGAATCAAAGATTATATCAAGAAGAATAAAAATGATTGAGGAAGTTTAAGTGCAACTTGAGAACGTCTTCCTAAAAGGAGCTTTAGAGCATCTAGTTTGCTATTCTGACTAAAACATCTCTTTTACCAAAATCAAGGGAGGACAGTGAGAAGAGCCTAAATTTCAATAGTGCAACACAAGCCAGCATTTTATAGCTTGTTAATTGTTTGAAAATACCATTCTGCTTTTTCAGCTGACAAAATGGAATTTCTGGAGGGAGAAAACCAGTTTAAAAATTACATAAATATAAATCAATTCTATTATTCTTTCCATAGAAAAAGCAACTGTGTAATTAAAAGCAATCAAACAAACAAAAAACCCAGCAAAACAAAACAAAACAAAAACAACTCACCCTCCTTACTTGCAGAAAAGCAAAATAAATGGTAACTTAACAAATGGGTAAATAGTGGTGGAGGCCACTTTGAATGAAAAGGGTGACTAACTGCTGGAACCAACTACAAAGGAAGAGGTTGATACCCTACGTCTGCTGGAGTTTTTCTGAGATCAAGAAGAACTTCTTAGCCAAAGATATTAGAAAGGTCATACAATTCTGTGCCCTATATACTAGTTTTGGTTGGAATAAACATTTCCACATCTCTGCCAGCTTTAAATTTTATGAAGAGATAGACCTGCCTCCCAGCACTTGAGGTGAAGGTTTTGACTCACACTTCTACACAAAATCCCATTGAAGTATCCAGCAGCATCAAGTGTATTTTTAATAAGGTTGCACCTTCGCAGCAGCAGAAGAGAAGAAATGTGAGTGCACAGAATGAAATGCTTGAGCACAATACTGAAATGCAAGCTCAAGGGAACTGAATCATGTTCCAGGGCTGAGTGGTCAACTAATTAGTTACGTCTTTTTGTAGACAACTGACAGTCATAACAGGGATATTTTTTTTTCTGTTCTTTCTGTTCTGTTCTTTCTCAAGAAAAATACTGAGCACATTGAAAAGTGCACACATCAATAGAACACACTGAAAAATGCTCACAAGAAACCACAACATCTAGGTTTCGATCACCAGGTCTTCTGCATCTGCACAAAGCTACATACTACTGCCAACCTTGGTAAATAAATACGTATCTGAGCTTGGAAATATCTAGGATTCCATCATGAAGTCTATCCACACACCTAAAAGTTCTTCTCCAAGCAATTTAATAGCAAAATGAGTGGCAGTAAAGTGGTATACAGGTGAAAGTAATCCCTCAATGCATTAGTCTACCAGAAGGCAAACGGTGCTCTCTGCACACAGTACACAGGATTCTGTATTTCTTTAAAAGCTGTAGTTTTCCTGTTGATCATTGCTGGCCTTGACTCTACTGTTTGTTTCAGAGAGATCAGCCAGGGCAAACCCATGCACCGCCCAGGTCAGATGCAAACTTATACTCCGTGTTTTCGATTGTTTGAAATGTGACCAAGAGCTGATCAACTGTGGGCTTTTTGTTTGTTTACTTCTTTGCAAGGATCTTTCTCTTATTCACCACAGACTGTAGCTTTTCAAACACTGCGAAAATAGTTCAGCAAAATTTGTCAAGCCAAGGAATTAGTCTGCCTGATAACTCCAGCAAGCAATTTGTTTTTCCCTCCTGCTCCTCTATATTACAACCAACGTAACAGTGAAAGTGAAAATAGTGTAGTATGTTCATGTCACATTTTTTCCCTAACCATGATCCAGCTGGGAAATATCTGCTGCATGTACTGCAGATGAGAAGACTCTCCAGCTAAGCTGGCTATTCTTCAATATAAGTGTTTGCAGCACTGTTGTAAACATTTCCAGGATTCCAATTACAGGAAAACTGATGTCTAATACCACCTACAAATCCTTCTCTGCTTGTTGTTTATTTATAGCAGATACTACAAAAGCCACATGGCGTAGCTAGAGCTCACCTACAACTCTAACCTGAAGCAGTGCCACAAAGCTGATCCATTTCACCCCAGTCCTGTCTGATTGGACTGCTACCAACATACCTAGTGATGCACAACAGCCTTTCACATATGACTTTCACACATATGAAATTGATTTCAAAATGGGATGTTCTCAGTGGAACGGTTAGGCTTAAGCTACCCAAACATCTCAACTAATTAGTTTGAGGCTGTATTTAGCCTCAATGTAGGAGGAAAATTTAGACCATAAAGACACCTGATAAACTCACTTTTCATCAAAAGTGGAATGCAAGAGACTGAAATAGCTACAAGTAAGGAGGAGACTGGTGACCACATACATCCCATCATCACTAAATTACGTGATGTGTTCTGATCTTAGAAACTCTCATAGAGGACAGCAGCAATGGACACAATAAGAGGGATCTACACAGATATAAAGGGGTCCAGTGGACTATTTGGTTGGGCCTTGCAGGACAAAAGGTTACAAGACAAAAGACAGTCCCTGATAACATGGTCAGACATTCTTAGCTAGAAAAGGTGGACAAAGGAATTGAGGAGCCAAAGAAGCAAAGTAGCTTTCCTAAGAACATTGAGTGAGTCCATGGCTTAATGAGTAACAGGAACAAAGCCCAATTCAACTTCCATTCTTTGTCATAACCACAAGATGTGCTGCTGCATACCAGTAGCTATTCTTCATGATCGGGACTTTACTGTATATTGATTCATTTAGAAGCCGAAAACAGACAGTTCAGAAGTGTAGTGAGAAATCAATGAATCACTGTTGATTTTTTCCCAGTATGCATTTTTTTCTTTATGAGATGCTTCAACACAGTATTTATGGGAGTTCTCTAAGCAACAATGCCCCTCTTCTTAACCCAAGCAGTAACAGGCATTGCAAAGTTTCATGTCCAAAAAGATACTTCAGCAACTGAAAGGTTTAAGATTTCTTAGTTTATCACATTATTTTGAGGGAAAACAAAGAGATTGACAGGTGCAGCAATGAAAGCAGACTCTCAAAAGAAGGGGAAAAGTTTGGGCACTGATTCAAAAGTGGAAAAATAGCCAAAATGTGCTCTGAAAATTCAGATTTCTAGAGGGTGCTCCTGCAAGATCTCACATTTCTTTGCAGAGAGTAATAAATCTAGATATAACAATCTTCTGAGATAGGTAAAAATGCCCTCTCCCTACAGATTTGTTATCCAAGTCGCAAGGAGATAATGTTCCTAAATCCTGACTATTGCTGAAAAATGAACAAAATTACAGCTACTGTTGATACGAAACACATTCCAAACAACAAGCTTTACTGACATACAATGCTTAAAACATCCTGCAGAGCAGCAATCAGATAGATATATATTTCATGCAGCAGTATGGGAGAAATCATGCTATTGATCTGTACTCACCCTGGTTTTGATTTTGCTTATAAACTTTGAAAAATTTGCATTTCTTCAGCAAGCACTACAGGTAATTACAAGAGGATTACACTATAGTAGCAACTATTTAACAGTGTACTTTAGAGATTTATACCAACAGATGCAGTATTTTTTGGTTCAATTATTTAAGTACAGATATTCATTGTCTATTTGCTATCATAGATAAATTTATTTATACTTTTAGGAAACTGAGTGGTCAAGAATTCCAAGTCACAAAAGCTCGTGCATTCATTTGGTAAATTCACAGGACTGCATAGATGCTGTGTACCAAACAGTTAGAATTACATTACCACACCGGAGAAGAGTGGTACCATAAGAGTGAGACAAGGTCAGTGGTTAGCTAATGGGAAAAAATACTGCTGAGTTGTCTACATAAGCTGTATTGTGACTTGACCAAAGGATGAATATTTATGGTTTGTTACTCTACCAATATATAATCTTCATTGACCTATACAATCAAGGCTAAACTATAGTAATCCCCTTCCATCTCAACATCTGTATGATTTAGCAATGCTTGAAATCTGCAGCTAAAATTTCAGGCTGTTTTAGCACTGAAGGATTTGACTAGGAGATTTAGCCGACGGCTATTTTCAAAATGGTAAAACAAGATACACAAATAATAATAATAGGTCAGGAACAGAGCCATCTGAATCATGAATTCCCTAATGTATCCCTAGAGATTAAGAGCAAACACAGGGAGCTTTGGACAAATTCTCAAAGCGGAGCTAACTTGAGCTAAATCTCAAAATCCAACATGATGTGTCAGATATTGGACAACATAGGCAAGTGAAAATAATATGAAACAAAATTGGCAGTGGTAAAGTAGTCTTTTCCTGTCAAAAATTAGAAACTGATTTTTTGGTCTAATTTGTACATCATCTTTCACCGAATCTGACCTAATCCTAAATTACTGAAAATAAAATTTAACAAGGAACTCACCGCAGACCATTATACTTAGATCATGCTTTATGTTGAGTGAAAGCTCAGAAGGAATAGCTGCATGAACTGTTGACAGATCGTCAAGACCCTTTCAAGATATTAACTTACAGCACACATACAGCAAGAAACAGAGTCACTGGGCCTCAAGTAACCACTGGCCAAAGCAAGTGAGTGGGAGGCACCATCCCAATATCCATTTTTTAAGCCTGAGGACAAAGAAATTGTCAATGACTAATTACAGTAACTCCACTGGGTAAAGTTGAGTGATTCCCACTTCATCCTTATGTCAGGTACAGAAGGTACCTGAAGCAGAAGGTAAAATCCAGGTATTTCTAAATACACTGCTTCAAATCAGACAAAACTATTTTGCAAGTTTCTAGAGAAAAGAATTAATAATTAAAAAAATCTGTTCTGACAATAAACATTAAAGTTTAACAATTGCTTTGAATTTTGTACTTGTACATTTCTCCTTGAAGCATCATGCTGGCAGGCTATATTTGTTTGTTTGTTTGTTTTTAAATAACCCATTTTTTTTTAAATAATCCAGACCACCTTTTACCATTCCTTCCTTTTTTTTCCCCCCTAAATCTCCGAATCTTCTTTCTAATGCTATCTTGATTTGTGTTGTAAAAAGGTCAGACAGACATGTGTACTTGGAGAAAGTTTGTGTCAGAGTACATAGCTTCAGTCAACTCCAAGATGTATTGCATGCAATACTTGCATAGTAAGTAACTGCAGTCTATAATACATCTTTCATTTATAACAATCACAAACATTTTAGTGGGAAACTATCAAGAAGTTATTAAGGGCAGCACAGTGCAACACTGAGATAGAAAGTGCCAACTGTTCCAAGAAGTATGGTTTCTTTAAAGAAAATCTGCTTCCTCCTTCAACTATCTCAATACATAAATAAGCTAACAAAACAGGCAACAATAGAATTTGAGTGCCTTTCAAAAGGCATTGTGAAGAGTTCTCTCATAAATGTAAATAAGGAAAATAACTAGCTGTGAGCATACACACATAGCCAGACATACATATAAATTCCTTCTACAGTAGAAATAACATAAAAATGAAATCCACTCTTCCACAGATGATAAAAAAATGAATACCAGAATAATCAAATCTCCATTTATGAATTATACTATTGATATATAAGATTGGAAAATAAAACAGTAGTGAAATTAAATTTCTGAAGGAGAGAATTCCTCAAGTAAAATCCAATAATTAATTTCAATTTTTGTTTTGTTAAATTTTGTCATACTTTTTTCATATGTATTAACTTCTGAAAATTATTTGCCAAGTCCTTTCTACAAATATTTTTTATGCTGTAGGTCATATGGGAGCAGTATATTGGAGTAGTATATAGGAAGGACTGGCTATTCATTATATACAGCTGTTTTTGTTGGCAGCATAAACCACTGGGTATTTTTCTGAGTACACAGATGTATATGAATGTGCAGAGTTGATGAAAAGTGCATTTCAGTTCTGTTCTCCCCTTCCCAAGGTTTCTCAGCAAAGGCTCCATGCAGACAATCACTCACATCCAGCTGACAGGAAAATACCACGCACACTGCAAGGCCAGCCTGGCAGAGAGCTTCACACCATGTCTGAGACCCCACAGCCATGGTGGCTGTGCTAGGCAGGCCAGGATGTCTCTGTGCAGATCAAGATGCTGATGGCAACACAGCAGCAGCTAAATGCAAAAGAGAAAATATGAAAAGTAAAAAAATCCAATGCTCTAGTGGCACAGTATATAAGCAGTGACTTACTCAACTTCATGTTCTTTGTTTGCTTTTGGTCTGAGCCATTTCAAAAGGTAAAAGAAGTTACATGGGGCTAACACCTCTGAACTTGTGAGCCAGGTCACTGGTTCACATCCAGACTGCAAGTAGTGGAAACCAGACACTATGTTCTCAGAGCTACCTGCTACTTTTATGAGAAAGAAATTGGGAGACAAAGTGCCCAGAGCCATTCCCGTTCACTGAAACCAGCAGCTGCCCTCAGCATCACAAGACCACGCCAAGCCTGCCTCGGCCCCGCTCGGTGTCCTGTGGGCAGCAGGTCTCATACCTGCTGTAACCTACACATCCACGTTTCTCACAGTTACGCTTGTAGAAAGAGCTGGGAGTTCTGCTCTCCTATAAAGTTAATACGAGCCTCTCAGCCGCATAGCATTTTTTTGCTTGGGATTTCAAAGTTGCCATTGTTCTAAAAAAAAAAAAATAAATAAATAAAAAAAATAAAAAAAATAGTAAAAATCACTTGCAAATACAAATCTGGAAATACTTATACCAAATCTGCCAGGGCAAACAAATACACAAAGCAACACTCATCCAAAGAGAAGTAGAGGAACAAGGAGGAATTAAGAGGAAAGGTACATTCTGTGGTGTCTTGTACTGAAATGCACTATAAATACCTAAAATGTTATTATGCAAAAAGACATGAGGATTAAGGTTATTAAAGAAAAGATTTATCAACCTTGTAAAATGAAATCTTTAAATTAATTTTTAATGGGCATCAAGCGTAAAGTCAAAACCAAATAAATCTGCTTCATATACTAGTAGGAACTGTCAACACTTGAACTCTTATACAGGTACATCTAAGAAAGTAAATCTTTAATATTTTTAACAACCAAAACTATGCACACTGTGGTTTGCAGAGCAGACACTGGGCTTGTTCCAGGAGATGGAAGCACTCCAGGTAGAGTCAGGATGTTGGGAGCAATTATAGCAGGCCCAGAGCCTTCCTCTTGTTGGAAAAAAGAGGGGCTTATTAGTTCTGGGAACGTGTCACAAGCAACCACAGCAAAAGAGGGAGCTGGAAGTATTCCACGTAAAATGTAGGAAAATGGTTTGCAAACAGAGCTGTTACCACAAGCTAGGGTGGTTTTCTTTTTTTACTTTTTTTATTTTATTTTATTTTAAATAATATCCCACAGAAATAACAATACTCTCCTCATATGTAGCCTGTACCTTCATTGCTGCAAGAGGATAAGTTGGACAGTAAGAGCAGAACTTTAAATGAAAAACTGTTTAAAGTACAAAGCTTGTAATAAATCACTGTCTTTTCCCTGGAACAGCAGGGCCTGGGCAGGCACTGGGAAGCCACAAGCACATGCGTGGCCAAGCAAAGCTGAGCCACAGCCCAACATTTTGGTTTCCTTTCCCTTCCCATGGTGCCCTGTTTAGCTTGAAGGGATACCAGTGCTAGATTGCGCTGTTTGGTTACTTGACTGTAACAGACGTAGTTGGCCCTAGGAAGAATAGGAAAAGAATTATTGTTGTTTTCCACAAGTATACCACAGACAGCTGGAGGGGGCTTAAGGTTTTAAACACATTCCATCTCCAGTGACCAGTTGCCAAAAGGCAGCCAGGCTCTTTAAAGTCACTGCTTTGCAGTGCTGTTCTTTCTCACACTTCAGAGAGGTGCAACTTGGCAACACTGCCTGAACAGTGTAAAAAGAAAAGAAAAACGCAAATAAAGGCTTTAACACATCCCCAGTAGTGCCCGTCACTCAAAACACAGACACTCTTCAATCCCAATAAGCAGAGGAAACCGTTCCCCTTAGACTTGCGTTGCAAGACAGGGTAGAGGGAATGGTTCAGAAGACATCATCCTTCCAGCCCAGGGAGCACCACATCTTCAGCAGCCCAGAGAAAGGGGCAGGAACCGGCTCAGAGATAAGCAGGTCAATGACCTAAAGGAGAAATATTCTTCATGTGTCCAGATTTTAGTCATGGAACAAAAAAATAAAAATCAGAACTGCCCAGCTATCTAAGATTTTCTTTTTTCTTTCTTTCTTTCTTTCTTTCTTTCTTTCTTTTTTTTTTTTTTTAAGACATAGTTCTTGTTTCAGTGGACAAGGCAGGGTAGAACTCTGCATCCCAAATGTAGAACATTTTTTTCAAGGGAGAGAATGTATTTCCAGCATCTCCATTGTGAAAGGACACTCATCAAATTATTGTTGCTATGTGGTTTAGTGGCTAGAGTACAAAATTCTAGGTCACTGCTTTGGCTGGCTCTGCCTGCCATGGGGCCACTGTTACCCACGGTCAAGTTGTTCAGCTTATGTACCTACCCAGCTGGTTTTATAACACTTTTTTGGTGGCTGCACTCACCCTTATTATATATTGATAAAATAGTTAGTAATTCTAAAGTACCATTTAGCTGAGAGTGATTAAAGAAAAACATTATTTTTAACTGAAGACAATAACATAGGATCATTTTCTTCTGCCCTTGTTAGTTGTAACTTACCCCACATCACTGACAACATCCTGACTTGATGGCTGTTCAGTGTCCTGTGTCAAAAAATGCATAGTTTTAATTCCATTCCAAGCAAATAAGTGATTATCAGGATGAAGTTAGGCCATTATTCATACCATGGATCCTTTCAGAGGCCTTGCAGAAGGGATAAATAAACTACATAATGGAGGAAACATAGAAGTATGAGCAAAGACAAGCTGTACACAGAAATACTTTGTGACTGCTGGAATGCCAGTGCGGCAAGGATTCGTACAGTATTCCATGTCCTGCAAAATCACAGGAGGGACAGCTTGTGATTTTGAACCTCTTATTAACAGTAATGCTGAGTTTATAGCTTTCCTTCAGCTTCCACAGAGAAAAAAGCATTAAAAAAAAAAAAAGCTGCGAGAGAACACCGCTGTAATCCATCCTGATTAGGTGGGAGAGGGACAAAAGGAATTTGCTGTCAGACCTAAGACCATCTCAGAGGAAATACAGATATACTGCACCTTCTCTACAGAGCTAGCCACAGGAACAGTTTAGGCCATGCACTGCTCCCAGGTAGGTGCACCTAGAAAACAGCTGGATTTTAACATTTGTTAAACAACTTTTTAACATTCCCATCATAAATCTTGTGACTGTTCTCCCTTGTTTTGTTCACATGTCAGAGCACACACAACATGCCCTAATCGCAAGCCTGGGCTGAAATGTGTTCTGACTACTACAGAGTATTCAGTCCAGCTAGCTAAACTAGATTAGTCCTGAGGAAAATAATCCCTGAAATGAGTAGTGTGGATATCAGACCCACTGACCTTCCTCTAGAAATAGCCACAGTACTTGCTAGAGCAGATATAACCTTATGCATTCTCCACCCAGTTGGAGTGTTGGTTGGAGTGTTACTCCCCCCAAAAGGCTTTCAAAACAACAAGCACTCAAATTGTTACAGAGAGGGAAGAAAGAGTGCACTGATAAGGGAAAGTTCAATGAGGGAAAACAAATGACTGAACAAGCAGGTCAAAAAAGTGAAGCCTTTTCTCCAGTCTCTGGGAGTTACCACAAGCCAAGAAAATAAGCTCAAGAAACCCAAGAAGGATATATGACTCTTTAGGTTTCTATTGAATTATAATAGAAAGTTTTTCAAACTTTCAATGGAATATGCAGGTACCATGGAGCCATAATAGTCCGATTAAAAATGCATTATGGGTTCCAAGGAGACTAAGCTATATCTCTGGTAACTCAGTGGAATTTATGAGTCCTTGCAGACTGGCTGCTATTATGATCAAACACAATTATTCATTTTAAAAGTGTGACTGTCAGTTAAAAAATGTCCCAATGTAACCCAAGCATCCTGCTAACATACAGCCTTCAAGCTATCCAGAAAGCAGATATTTAGGGGGTATGCCATGAATTATTTATTTATTGGCCTTCTAGAGCCTTTCTTTATGAAAGAATTACAATCGCATGACTATGACGGCGGAGAGAATAAGAGAACCTTTGAAATGCAGAAACAGTACAAGATACAGGTATTTCAGAAGAGAGAATCAAACCAAGCCTGAACTCAGTTCAATCTGTCCAACTACAGCTGGAAATGAATCATAATTTTGGAAGTACTTCTGCAAATTGTACCTCCAGCTGCCACTCTAGCCAGAGTTAACCACAAATCAAAGCCAAACCACAACATTTTACTGGGGATATTAGCTGTCATTGTCAGTTCTTCTCAAAAGATTTTTAAGAGAATCATAATTTTGGCAATACTTGCAGCACACTTGTGTTTTCAGATCAGCAAGGGAAAAGGTTTAAAAGAATTTAAACAAAGGATATTCTTTCCAGTATATTGTTAAATTCTTTACTAAGTATAGGTAAATCCAAGCCAAGTGAAACCTCTTCATAGCATTCAGTTTGCCAAGTGAGGCTTGATTTATTTATTGTTTTTTAGCTGACTCACAAAAAAAACACAGTACAGATAAATTTTTTTCGTTAGCTGCATTAATCCTCTTATCTCACCTTGAGGCATCTGGCAATATACGAGAACAGATGCAGGATACTGACATCTTCATTCAAGGCACTGGTGACCTAGAAAGAATCTGGCTGAAAAGTATGATCCCTTCCAGTGCAGGGCCTCAGTGTGGAGGTGTGTCATCCACACTTTGCTGTGCTTTCTTATAAATAGAGTCAGAATGCACATGTTCGCGCTGGAAGCAAAATGAGTAGCGTGTAGGACATTAATCCAGCAATTAGCCAGAGCATTAAGTTTATCTGCAGCCCCTCTGGCTCTTGTTAATGAGGGACAACAGCTCGTACCCCTACTTTCTGACTACAGAAACAGAATGGGCATTTAATACTTGAGAGTAATGTGTGCTTGACAGTTCCCTATTTCTCAACACAGTATATAAAAAACCATTTCTAACATTATTTTTAAGGGAAGGAATGAACACAGGCCATTTAACAGCCACTGAACTCTCACTCACCACCCTCTCCTTCATTCAAAACACAACAGTGATTGCATGAAAGCAAACTATAAATAAAAAAAGCATTTCTTTATTAAAATCTTGGCTGAAGGATGGGAAACATTTTTTGTCCGTGCAATACATAACTGTGCCATTAAGAAAGCTAGGATTTTGGAATGGCAGGAACCTGCAGCACTTTAACATCATCAGTATGTCATCGGTGCTTGTGAGTTAAAGCCACTTCCTGAAAGATGTTTCCCATCAAGACGGAGAGGACAATTAGTATACAGGGAAGCCATCACAAAAAGGTTGAAAATCAGGTTTTCTATATCTCATTTATATTTTCTCAGTGTAAAAACACACAAGACCTTTTGTCATGATCTTAAAGGTAAGTATTAGGATTATAACAAGATATTCCCCCAATCTCTCAATATCCTTACTTACTTGAGCAATTCAGTTTTGACACATATGTAAGAAGCAACTCCAAAAGCATGAACAAGGATGATTGTTCTTTCCACAGAGACAGGGGTTCTGTGTCAGAGGCTACAACGTGGGCATGTTGGCTGGGAAAGGACTTCTGCAGCTGCACAGCTGGCCCGTCCTGTGGGCTAGCTGAGACAAGGAGCAGAGAACAAGGTGCAGTCAACAGCGACAGCAGGAAAAAGAACCCCACACTGTTTTGTCAGAAAATACGTCATCTGTTCATTGGTTCTTCACATTTCCTGGCAAATAGGACATTCCATAAGACAGAAATGCTGGAAAGTTAATTTTGGAGCAGTTACACCCTAGCAGATTTCCTCAGCTTTCATTTTTACTTTTCATTCAACAAGTTATTAGTGGTAATGATATGCTTGACTAATCCCATCCTTGCAGGACCAGATGGTGCATGTTAACACCTTCAAATTAACAGCTGAGTGTAAAACAGACACTAGCAGGCTTGTTCCCCCTTTATGTGGGGAAAGTTACTCACCTGACTGAATGGGGATGGGAAAGGGTCAGGTCAGTATGTGTGGCTTGGTGCCAGCTTCATCTCAGCAGGTGCGTTGTAAGTCTTTGCAGAGGTGTCTAAATCCATGCATGGATTAAAAATTAAATTTCAAGTTAGCAGGCAGAACAAAATAAACAAAAAAAAAAATACACAAGGAAAAAACAACAACAACAAAAAACCAAAAACAAAATCCAAACCCAAAACTTTCCAGAAGAATGGTGTTGCTCAAAATATTCCAACTTTACATCAGTAGAGTGGGGTATATTTTTCCGTAAAACTTAATTACCTATATTTCTTTACTGTAATCTCCGCTATAGCTTCATCTTTCTCACCTAGGATGATATAGAGGAAATGAAGAATACAATTATTTTTACCTATAACTGATAAATGTACGTATATAAGGCTCTATACCAGAGCAGCTTAGTCATATTTATGCCTGCAGCAACAAAATTGTCCTCATGAAACCCTATACCAGAAGAGATTCAAGGCCCAATATGCCATCAGACATAAAAGCTGATGACTTTGGGCCTTTGATAAGATGGTGTTGGGTAGCAGCTTCTGCCTGCTCGGAGCTGTACACAGATATTGCCAGCATCAGACAACTGAGAGCCAGGTGATGTAGGTAAGACATTTTCTAGAACGTCTCAGAAAATTTAACAGGTATGTGAGGTATGCTGAGCGAGGCAAAGGGAGAGACCTTACCTGATACAAAGAACCACATTCTAGAATATGAAAACAAGATCTCTTGTCTTCAGGCGTCTACAGTTAATTCGTTTTACGTAAAGAAGTGCCTGAAACCTCCTTGGAGACTTTCCGATTCCGATATAAATACTGTGTCAACTCAAAGTAACCAGGAAACAAGCTTTCCTGGAACAGGGGTAGGGCTAAACATGAGAATTGCCCAGTCTAGAATCACCACAGCCCCAGAAGCCACAGTGAATGATATGCATACACTCCAGTGAAAAAACTAAACCCTTGTTCTGTTACCCAGCTGCGTGGAAATCTGGGATAACACAGAAAAAGCAAAATTTCCAATAGAGCTGAGTATGTAAAGAAGGCACTGAGAAGAAACCAGTGAGAGTGTGACACTAAAGCAGGAGCCAGTGACAGTCTGTGAGACAACTGCGGTGCCACCAGGCTTGTAGGCCGTGGACAAAACACTACAGCCAGAGCCGAGCTGACCTAAGACAGTAACTACTTCCACAATAGGCAGACAGCCTGCTACCAAAAATCAAATTGCAGCTCCAATCCCATCACACCACTCTGTTCATAGGCCCCACTTGCTCCCTCTGCTCTTATTATCCAGTGCTGAACCATGCCATCTGTTCATCACTCTTTCATTTATCTTTATCTTAGCTGTTTTCTTCTCCCTCCTGCCACTGCTCTCCTCTTTTCTCTAGCCTTGTTCTGCCACAATGGGCAAAGTCAGAGCCATTTATATGGCTGGGGATGCCAGCACCCACTGAGGTCCCAAGGCAGGCACAGGGGCTGCTGCTGTGCCTGTCTCCCCTCCCTCCCCTCTACCCTGCTGCCTTTCCTGGTCCATTGGATTCCTGAAGCAAGAGAGAGCAAAGGGATAGGATGGGCTAAGTAAGGGGATACCATGCCTCAGCTACTGCTTTGGTCAGGGATGCCGAACTCTTAGATCAGTGGTAGGGACAAGGCCTCCTGTCTTTTAATGTGAAATAAACAGAATACTTCAGAAGTCTGACCAGCAGCTGAAGAGTCAGCAGAGACCTTTGTAGAACAGTGCAAAGCCAAACCAAAACAAAAACACCTCCTTCTTCAAAAAACCCCAAACCACTGAAAGCAGTATTCCTCATACAGCTACTCATACTAACTACAGTTTTCATGCCATTATTCAGCAATGCACAGACATGCTAACCTAGAGCAAGTGGGGAGGCCCCAAGACTTGAAACCATAAGCTGGCCAGGTGCAGAACCACGCGCTCAGCGAGGGTCTGTTACAGCAATTACCCACTTTGTGGTTTTAGGCAGCCTTAGGAGCTGTGCTTGGCACACTACTCACAGCAAATCAGTATTGCATATGGTATATATTTACTAAAAGGCTACAGATGATAAGCTTTAAATTCATATTCATTCATTTCCAGAACTTTCTATGTCAAGGCTCTGGGAGGAAGAGCACTTTTACATCGCTTCTGCTTAGAGGAAGAAAACAGGCATTTTGACTTCTGTACATAACGCTAGGTTACATTTCCTAAACTAACTTTTACAACGCTTGGTTTATGCTGTGCTTCATTTCTGGCAGCAGAACTGTCCTACGTACGTAGCAAGCACAAGTGTCTGACATCCAGATCTGAGCAACATCACATGAAGATGTACTGTTATTACAACTGTAAAACTGAAATGCCTTCTCATAATCTGAAGAGTACTTACGTACTATTTCCATAGCATGGCTAAATTATTTCATAAGATAAGAATCTCTGCTGTGGCACAAGAAAAAACTTCACTTAGAATATTCCTGCTGTGCTTACAGCTGAGAGGCCCATTGCACTGTGTGTGCTCGGGTTCAGTGATAGGCTCAAGCTCTCCACTCTTATTGCCACGTTTAGACATTACTTCCATCTTCTCCTTGGAACCCCATCTAGTAATGAGCTAAACTAAGATGACAGCATATCAGGCCAAGATCTTTTTAAAAAAGGATGAGAATCTAGGACATTTCTAGTAGGGTGCATCCATTTTATTTTTTTTTTTAGCATGGAATATCAGTAAACAAACAAACAAAATCCTAACATAAACACACTTATGAAGCACAGTGCAGGTTAACAGCTGACACCTTCTAAAGGTATGAACACTGAAAGCAGGAACATGACTACTTGGATTAATGACGTGATTCCTGGCCAGAAGTTGACAATTCTGTTCCTCACTCTTGCAAAAATTCCTCAGGCAGAGAGCAGCTGCAAGAGGCCCAGCTCACTGAGGTGAGCAGCTACATGACACTAATAAATTGCACAGTGACCTGCTGCTTGGGGAACAGAGTTGGGATGAATGGGCTGGATTCTCTTTGTACATTTGACTTTGACCTCTTTCAAGACTCTTACCAAGTCACATAAGCCATGCAAACCATTTAAAGTTTCACGTTACAGTTCTGGTTGTTTTCTGACTTCATTAACACTATGCACAAGTAAGACCAGGAGGATAAACAAACTACTGCTCCAGCACCGTGCAGCTGATGCACAATCCACACAGATGATGTTGCTTACATTCCAGCCCAACATGATCAGTAGGAACTGAGCACATGTGCTGAAAGCATCTTGCAGCCATTGGGCTGCCTCATGGGCTAGTTCCCCCATACACCTTTCAGAGAACAACTGACAAAACTGAACTTTACAATTTTTTTTCCTCATCTGTGACACATCTGCTGCAGTGACCATTGCACTCATCCTCTCCTCTTCAATCTACTACTTCTAGGGGTGAACAAGGAGGAGATGCGCAAGGAAAAAAAGTCATCATCTTGATGATCACTGGACATCTGCAAATGTGGTAGCGGCATATTGCTAAGCTAAGAGCGGTATTCAACTCAGAAAGAGGGGAGGACTTCCACAGAAATTATTTTCCAGAGGAGGCTGCAGCAGCAGACCAGGATAGCAGCCACGTCCCTCAGCTTGAGCACTCCTTGGTTGAACCACTCACAACAGAGGCATTTGCAGTCTTTCCCTTTCTTGACGCTTGGCTGAACAAAGCACTCATTCAATACACTCGATCCCCCACACGGGTAGTAGAATCCAGCAGGCCTACTGTCCGGAGGAATTGCAAACAAACCCAAAGCACCTGTGAGACATTGTAGCACCTCCGCCACTCCACATCACTCCAGGAACCCTGCTACGTTCTGTTTCCTGCTTGCTCAGAGCAACCTTGAGCTCCACTGTGTCATTATGGGAGTGAACTGCGGAACAAAAGTGTGTTTTGTTAATTTATCAGGTAAAAGAAGGAAGTGATAAAAATGCAAAGTGTCATTAAGGAAGGAATTAGTATGCCCACAGAAGTCCACAACTGCAAACCCAGAGCCTTGCCCTGACATGACCATCACCTCCTACCAGAAACACGGGCTCCACAAACACAAGCTTTATTTCTCATTCTTTTTCCATTTACCAGCCAATACAGTAAAATCCTCATCCGTAATTTATTAAGTCATTAAACCTAGTTCAAACTTTTTTTGTTGTTTGAATAATACCTTAAGCAATTGTTTGAGTTTCAGCACAGTTTGATTCAGGCTCTCTGTCCCCACGATGTGTGCCACGGACAACTGAGAGACCCTCTGCACTGCTCTGCATAGCCTGTACCTTCTTGGGCTGGCACGAACACATTCAGAAGCTCCTAGAGGTGCTTGTGAACCAAGAGCTCATTTTAGTGAGTAGACTGGATCCACACTGCAAGAACTTCCTCTTCTAAAATAAATATATACATTAGCACCATTAAAGGAGTTCAAGTTGCTTCCAGTTGTTCCAAACCTGACCTGGCTTTGCTGCTTTGCAACCCCCACCTTCGCTCACACTCCTGCAAGCGGATAGCTGCGCAGCTGACTGCCTGCTTTCAGCAGAAAGGTGCGCCTACCTGTCAGGTTTGCAGCTCACGAGTTCTCTGCTGTGCGCATGCCAGCCAGCATTTCCCATTGCATTCAGTACAGCGGTTTTTCCTCCAACGTAACAAAGATGCGTGACTCATTACGGCAAACCTGCCAACTTTGAAGTTACAAAGGTCAGATTTTTATCTAAGTAATGAAAGTGTTTTATTATTTATTTATTTATTTATTTAGGAAATTCTGTTGGGAACCACCAGCTTACCGCTGAGGCTCCTTCCTAAGACCCGATCGTCCATCACCCCCTCGTGCTGCCGACTCCTTAAAAGGCCGCGGCGTTACCTCGGCGCGGCCCGGGGCCAGGGCAGCCTAGCGGGGTTCCAGCGGAACAAGGCACGCTCGCCGCCTTATTTGGGAAACCCTGGCCCTCAGCAGGGCCTGGCACCACTCGCAGCCAGAGAGCTTCTGTAAACTGCGCCTCTGGCAGAAGGTGAACGAGCGGACACCTCGCGCTGCGGATCCCAGCAAGTAGCGGGGGCGGGACGCCGGGGCACCGAGGGGGCTCGCCCGCTCCGTTACGGCCCCGAGCGAGCAGCCCAGGGGCCGGCCGCGTGTGCGGCAGCTATCGCAGGAAAGAGGAAAAGGAAGCCCCGGGCCGAGCGAGGCCGCCCGCCGGCGCGCCCCGTGCGGGGACACCGGGCCGGGGCGGGCGCGGAGGCGGCCGGA
>JACDJE010000364.1:60104-111079 GCA_016647715.1 Pavo muticus
GGGGGGGGGTCTCCGCTAGTGCGCGGCAGCTAAAACCCTCCAAACAGCAGTGCTGTGCCCTGGGGAGGGCTCTCGCCTCAGGCGTTCTATGGTGGCTGCATTGGGTGAGGGTTTGGAGTGCTGTACCCAAACTCCTGAGCACTGCCCAGAGAGGGACGTATCTGAGTCCTCCCAGCACAGGCTTCAGAAGTGTTCTCAGTCAAAATACCTATTTCTAATCCATCAGTGACAGGGTTGTTCATCGAAAACAACTCAAATTCCCCACCAGTCACCATATTACAGCTGTTAGCAGTGAGGAGCTCAAGCTGTATACACATTCTTTTTTCCTTAATTAGAAATCATTTCTTGCTTAAGAATCTTGCAAAGACATCCAGTCTCAAAACAAACTATTTTCGAGAGCATATAACTCACAATGCAGTCAGCCTCATGCACCCTTAGCAAGCATAACACAGAATACTCGATGTAGGAACACAGCCTTCGCAGCACATTGATTTTGCTGGAACGGGCAGCATACCACAGCCTCCTGTTACCAAATAGGTTTTGCTACTCCATGCGAAGCAAGAGCTCTGTGCTCCCCAGGTGACCACTAGAGCCAGGTTCAGCTATATGTCCCCTGCCCAGCCCTGGGGCTGGTGCACTCAGGGCATGCTGTGCTTACTGTGGCTCCTTCTGGGGAGAAAGAAGGCAGGAAAAAAAAACCCAAAACACAGAACCACCCACAAAAACAGATGAAGGGTACGTGCATGAAGCCCCCAAAACAGCCTCCAGAAGTTTTCCTGAAGCTTCTCCTGAGTTCATTCTCCTGTTTCTATTTACACTCTTCACAAGTAGGAGTTAATCCTTTTGTCACACTCTCTCCCTTTCCTCTTGGTTCACATCTCTCTGCATTTTTCCCCTCACAGCTCTTTACCACTTCCCTCTGGAGCCCTGCCTCCCTGACACTCCAGGCCTTACCCGGGTCACCCTGCAGGCAGCAGTCAGAACTGTGCCACCCATTGGCAGGGCACCCTGCTGCAGGGAGCTGCCACCTGGGCCACAACTCCTTACCCTCTGAAGGAAGGGATCTTGTACAGGTCATGTCTTTGCTTCCAGGCTTGACCTGAGCAGTGTATTAATGCAGTTCATGCTTGGGGAGGAGGGTGGGCTGCTGTGCCCACCTCCCAGGGCACAGCAGCACCCACCAAGCGTGCCCTGAAGGAATTGGGAATGCTTTCAGCTCCCCCAGCTAATACTGCCTGCTTATACAGTTTCTTCCATTGATGGGTTTAGAAAGTGTTAGAGATGATCTTGCTCAATAGAAAAAGTTCTGTCCATATGCTAGATGTTTTGCTCTTTTCAGAAACCAAGTTAGGCTGCTTTTAGGCAGGAGCCACCCAAGAGTCTCCTACAGTGTCATGCTCTTAGTTCTTGAAATTCTAACATCTGTTTATTTGCAGGTGCCAGTCAGCATAAACTAAGTATTTTGAGTGTGTAGAACTATTTTGGGGAGCAACAGTGCTGTGTGCTACTTGTGCATCAAGTGGGCTTATGCTATCTTTGGAAGACACGTAGCCTTCCACAGTTAAATCGTTGACTGTTTTCTGCACAGTGCTTGGTTTGGCTGGCATTTTTTTCCTCCCAGTTTTGTCCTGGATTGGCTTAGCCTGGAGCTGGGCTGTGACAATGATTGACACATAGCTGTACACAATATTTAGAAAGTGACCTAATGAGTGGCCAAAATAGCAACAGATTGAGAAATGGTAGGATCATGGGATATAAAATAGTTAGGCGTCTTGTATGTTGCCTTGTGATTGAAAATTTCTGGAGGAGATTGCTTAGGATGAGAAACAGAACTTGTAAGAAGCTGCTGTTATACTGAGTTTGCAAGTCTGCATGGCAGTGCCTGTGTACGTGACTTGCATGCTGACCAAAGAGCTGGACAGAAATAAATAAGAAAAAGCCAGCACCCACAGAACAGTCTTGCACTTCACCAAGATTTTTGTCCTCCAGACTTTTTCCACTACAATGGACGCCTTCTAAATAAACATGATGAACACAGCTGTTTGGTGCATAAAAGCCCATTGTACCCAGAAAAAAGCAATAATAAAGGTTTAAACAGTAAAGCGACAGTGAATGGTTTGTTCCATATGCAAGACTCATTTTGAAAAACAGACCTGCTTTAAATAAAACCTTACTGCAGCATTTGTTGTCTCAGATATGCATATTAGAACATCAAGGTGCATTAAATTGGCTATTGAACTGAACTCCACCCTCATTCTAACACCATCCACCAGAGCCAAATATCTGAGGTTTTGTTGTGGGGTTGGCTACGTGGGACTTGAGGCTTTTGAGACACAGCCAGGTAACTGTGGCTTTGTGTCACTGAGTGGTATAACTGAGAAACCCAGAATAATGGTGCAATAAGGTCCTATGGCATTTTCCTACTCTCACAGTGGGCTTCCTACTAAATCAGTGCTGACTCCAATCAAGAGGAGCTGGCCACATGTAACTCAAAGTTACCATAGCATAATGAAACGCGTTCCTTTGGACACTGAGTGCTAATTCCAGCACCAGCCAATATTTACATGAGAAGGAGCCTGAGTCCTAATGAATTCTTTGCCCACGTACAATATTTTGAATGTCTTTCCAAGAGGGGAATTCCTTCCAGAAACCTCTACAGCAGCCACTGTCCAGATCTAAAGCATTTTGTACTTGAGCAGAAATAACTGC
Source organism: Pavo muticus (assembly GCA_016647715.1). Classification (NCBI taxonomy): domain Eukaryota; kingdom Metazoa; phylum Chordata; class Aves; order Galliformes; family Phasianidae; genus Pavo; species Pavo muticus. The sequence goes on from JACDJE010000364.1 coordinate 62,814, forward strand.
ATGTTTTGAATTAGAAAATAATCACTGTTTTTGAGAAGTAGTTCATGCTCTTGACTCAGGGACTTCCAAACCCATTCCTTACTGTCAAGAGGGGAACTAATTGGGAATGAGAAAACATGAGCTAGTTCAGTTGGTTGCATTAAAGTGTAGATCACAAAGGAAGGAAGGAAAATTTGGAGGAAAAAAAAATAAAAAAAGGAAAGTTTAGTATGGCAAAAAACATTCAAACCCAAGTGGAACAGAAGCACTGGGATCAGTGCTGCTTAGCAGGCAGCCTCCCAGAGAAGAAAGATATATATATCTTTGTATATATATATTTTTTTTTCTCTCTCTCTCTCACACACACACACACAAATGTTAAAGACCATTCCACCCCCTCCCTTCCACACACCCCCCCCCAAAAAAAACAAACAAACAAACAACCAAACACTTGCAAGAACAGGAACATTTATGGAAGGAAGCTGGCATTTCTACTGAAAACACAGTTTATATCAGGCAATCCTGTTTACTGTCTGTCTTTCATAGACTTCTGGGCATACACACTACCTTGATACTTTACAAAGTAAAATTTGTTCTTTAGCCTAGGTGGGTTAATTTGAAGGGTAACGGTAAGATTAAAAAAAGATTTCTCTGTATTCTCCTGCTTCAGAGAGAATGGGAGATCATACATTATCAGTCCACTGTCCCATTAAATGAACTGTCAGATCTCTGAGAGCGGCCACGAACAAAAAACTAGAGACAAAACACCTTGTGAGAAGCTGCTTGTAGCTGGAGAGATCCTAGGGCAAATATAGCAGAGATAAGGATTAGCAGAAATCACTGTAAGCTCTGCAACGCTTCTGATTGCCCCTGTTCTCTGGTCTATCCTTGGTCACCATACCACAGAGTGTATCTGTGGTCACACACTGCTTAGTGTGCTCAGCCAGGATTTCTTGTTTCTCTGCTGCAGACTAAACAACAACAGCTATCTCCTCTTATTTAAGTCTTCTTAAGTGCAGAGCAGTACAGGTCACGAAGGCATGTTAAAAATAAATTCCTTAAAAGCAGTTTGGTTCCTGTATTTATTATTCTTCCAATGAAAGTAGGATCAGACCTTAGCACAGTCAGACAGCAGGCAGCACCACAAAGCAGCAAATGCACTGCACAGGACCGTTCCTGCAGTAAGGTTCTCTCACCTGAAGGAAGGCAAGAATGCAGGCTGACTGCTGGCCTCAACCAGCCCTCTCATCTAGTGAAATAGATGGTACTATTACTCAAGCTTAGACATTTGGCTCTTTATTTTTAAATGTAAACAGAGAAAGAATTATTTAAATACTTAAAGCATGGCAAACTAAGTCTGCAAATAAGATCTAGCAACTGCATCTTCAGTGCATTATCCTAAAAACATTAGCAGCCTGACATAAGCAATTCAAGTGCAGTTATAGTACTCTGAATTTCACATATTTGAGGTAAAAGTAGACTGTGTTACAGAATAATTAAGCACCTCAACACAACTGCCTGTTGTAAACTCCTCTTGAAAAAAATCCTTTAATATTAGTGGTTATGATTTCATTGATCTCCTTATCTTTATTTTTCTCACTATTTTTTATCACCTCCAGTGAAACCATACGAGTTGGACCTGATCTTTATGGATCTGTTCCCACTCAGGATACTCTGTGGTTTTATCGTTCTGCGCAAGTGCTAACACCTCAGTGGCCTTATTCTTCTACCAGTTTTATTGGCATGGCAATAGCAATTGTTGTGTTGGGGGCACTTCTGCTCTCTGACTCAGTCTGGCTGAACCTCACAGATATCCTGCGACTACACGAAGTCACAGTCAGTGACAAAACCAACGTTTCCTTCTCCTTCCTAGTCATACATCTGACTGCAAAGAAGTAAGAAAAACCAGCACAATGCTGTCAGATAAATGAAGCATTCAAGCCAAAATAATCAATTTTCAATCCATCACTTCTAAGATACCTGGCTGCTCCTGCTAGTGAGTATAATTTTAGGTTAAAGCAAAAATCCAAACCAGTAACATTTAAAGTTGAGAAGCTCCCTGCAAGCCTTTGCTGTCAGTGCATGCATATGATTCAAGCTTTTAAAACTTTTTTATACTTCTATATACATGCCCCACAACATACACTGGTACTTGTACTGTTTTAGGCATTTCTTCTGTGCATGAATTCTTGCAAGGGATTCCAGCAAGAGCTGGACTTCTGAGCCAGCAGACTTTTGGAGTCTTTAGTACATCAGCCTCTGTCCTCCTCTGCAGCTGGCTCTGAAACTATTTAGAAAGCACTGCCTCAGCACAGAAAGTGCAGATTTCACACCCCCAGCTGTTAGATCTGAGGCTTTGAGCCCAGAATGCAACTACTGTATTTTCAACTCCAGTTTGGTATGTGCTGTAAAATTCAAAGTTCAGGTGAGCACCAAGAGGGATTTCAAGTCCAGAAGTGTTTTGATTTTTTTCCCCCACTCCTGTTACTACTACAACCACAGCCTCCTGCTTTGCTGCTTCTGTCTTTGGAAAACACTCTTTTACTCAGGACAGGGAGGAGAACTAAAACCAGCACAAAATATATAAGCAAGATCCATGAAGTTTTTATATGAAGTGGAATCTGAAAATAAGATCTACATTCTGCCTAAGAGATGAGAAAGCCGAGCAGTCATACCTATCAGCCTCTTCAATTTGTGTCTTCTAGTCGTGGCTTTTAACTTTTTATAAGATTTAGAATTATTTTTTTTTTTCTTTATATTAAACTGCAAATAATCGAAGCAGAGTTGCTCAGGTAAGGAATCCCGAGAAAAAACAATGCAAGGACAGTAGAAGCCTCACAGAAGCAACCTGCTAGTGATGTGCTGAAGTCACTTCAGCAGCCAGAGCCTCTTCTCTTACCCCCTTACCATCCCCACACCTGAAATCAATGCAGCTGCAGCTCTGTAGCACATCTGCTCTGCCTTTAAGTGTTAGCTAGTTCAGATGTGACTTACAGTTGGGCTTTTACTTCTTGAAACCAGAACTACTTAACCACATAGCACTATATCAAAGGCTGAACTTTGGAAAGCTGGCAAGAACTAAAATATTAATTGCTAAACATATATCAGGTCATGCAGAGAAGAGAGAGGGGCCTTCTTGTTTACTAACAATTATTATTTTTTTAAGCTAGCAATTGAAAATAAAGCAATTATATTAATTCTTCCCAGTTAGTAGAAATTCATAGCCAAATCTTAGAAATCCCTTGAGATATTGTATATGTGCAAACTCCTAACTGAACACAGCATAGGCGCTCACTTTTTGTCTCAGAAATATATCCATGTCTTGAATAACTTGCCAGGAAGTACATAGAGGGGAAGAGAAAAAATAACAAAAAACCCGCCCAAACAGTCAGAGGCAAAAGCATACAAAATTCTTACTAAAATTCTATTTTGTACGTGAAGTTTTCAGTTATTTTACAGTGTCTTCTATACCAAAGCACTGCAACAAAGGGGTGATTAACTCTGTAGGGTAATGTTTCTCATCCCTTCCTCTTTTACTCTGTAGACATAGACTCAGTTACTCAGAAAAGGAAGATCCTCTTCCAGTGAACCGTACAAACCATCAGACAGGCAAATCTGACTTGAACCAATGTGTTTACTTAGAAACATTTAGAAATTTATTGTGTGAATAGAAAAAGTGTACAAAACTATGACTTTATTCAAAAGCCAAGGTAACTTGACTTCCAATATTTTGTTTATGGGATTTTGTGGAACTGCAGGATAGCAGTGGTGCTGGTTTTCAAGTTAAAAAGTTCAGAAGAGTTCATATAATTGACTAGGTGAGGATTAAGGCAAAGAGAAGTTTTCTAATTCCAAGTTTAAGTGGGCCACTTAAATTCTTAGTCGACACAGATGCACAAAGATCCAGGCACAGATACTGCAAAGCTAATCACTCATAATCGATAAGATGTATTTGCATAGAAAACAAAGCAGATTTTGTTCTCCTTAAACAAAACTATAATAACAAAACTATATATATATATATATATATAGCTATAAATACTCCTAAAAAGCAATAGCGGGTATCACCTGAAAGCTTCGAAGTGGTTTGGTGAAATGTAACTGCTGGTACTTGTACCTCTCTCTCCTCAGCTTCCTTTTCCCAGGGAGTTTGCCAGCTGCCCAATGCCCATTTTGCTGCTCTCTTGCATTGCCCTTTTTTGTCTTTTAGAAAGCCATGATGAAATGATTAAATTAAATGGAAAGAATCTCAGTCTTCGCTTCATTGTGGTTTACTTTGGTTTCTGTCTGGGTTCCAAAGAAGTTATAATGGAGCAAAGGAACTGATTAAGTTTTACAAAGCTATTCAAATCTCTCAACAATTCTGACATAACTCAGACAGACATTATTTCATAAGTGTCACAACACAAATCAGTTTTTTCCTGGGAATAAAAAATGACCTGCAGGAAATGTTGCAAACAATCTGTGATCTACAAAAACCAGAACCTAAAATTACAGAGAGATTCACTTCAGAAAAGTTAAAGAGGACTGGCTTTTATCTATGCCCCTTGCTGACTAGCCAGGCCAGCACAGTTGTTTTGAGTTCCAGTGGATTTTAAGTTACCAAGTTCTAATATATCACAAGCCTAGCCCATTACTTTCTGTCATGGGTTTTGTTGTGAGCAAACAAGTCCAGTACTTAGAGTAGGAGGTGCTTAAGGAACATCCTGTAGGCCTCTTTCTTGATACTTTTGTACCGTCTGAACTGCTGCATGGTCTTCCCAAACCTGCATCTTAGGAAATATACTTTCTGTCTCTCAAGATTTAGTTTGATGATAAGCAAATACCCACATGGTCCACAGAAATTCTATGTGGTCCATGGCTCTTGCTCTCATATCCAAAGCAGATGTTTATGTTCCTATCACATAAAAAGACCACCCACACCTACTCCAAACACAAGGCAGGATTTGGAGTCTCCTTTGAATGAACACAAGTGCAGTGCTCTAGAAGGATCTCAGGAATCTGGCCATCTATATTTACATCTCATCCAGCTAACTGCCAACCAAGCAAACATTTTTTGAGGGATTATCTTCCTCCCATAGGCTTCTCTTGCCAACCTCAGAGCCCCAGATTTCTAAACTTGTTTGAGGTTGTAGCAGGGGAGTAGGAAAAGTTTGGGAGGAGGAGCCTGCATTTCTTTGCACTAAGCCAGCCAGCCAGACACCTACATGCATGTATTCATAAGGGCTGAGGATACCTGCGGTTGAATGGGGAGCAAATAACCTATTGTACAAGAGTTGCATCTTGAAAAGGGGGATTGGTAAGGACTTGTAGGAGAACAGAGTTTGAGCATCAGTGGTCCTTGAAATATGGATGTATTCTTACAGCCATCTTTCTCCAACATGCACTGCAACTGAATTTAATAGAACAATACATTCATTCCTCTAGCAGACCTAATCTGGAAAAAAAAAAATCCTTCAGTCTACTTTGAAACCAGGTTACTCAATTACAAGCTGACTTGCTCAGGTCACACTTGAAGTTATGCAGTATCACAACTGATTCAGAGTGTGGCTGAAGATAAAATTATCCAAAAGCTGGAGTCACGAGATGAAATTCTAGCCTGTCATTTAATAGATGGAAACAATTTATTTTCTTCACTATACTCAATTTAATAAAAGTTTCTGTCTCCTCATGAGTGCAGGAACTGAGGCCCTGAGCACATTGTGAGGGGCCCATTCTGGGCAGATGATGTATTGTTTCTACCTCTGACAGAGACCTTAGCTTTGCCTGTTTTAAACTTTGGCAGCCATTGCAGAGGTTTCTGTGCCAAGAAGGCATTACTGAATGTAAATGATATAAACAAAAGTGTCTCAGGCTTAAAGTTCTATTTAACCCAAAATGAACATTTCTTCACAAAACCTTTCATCGCGTAAGAGCTTTGCAGGAGGTAAACGCTTTCCTAAGTGTGTCTTAAACACGCACATATCTATTTCCGGGTGTTATTTTTCTTACGTTTGGAGTGTCAAAAGACCCATCAAATGAAAGGAAACCTGACTCTTGTTTTTCAAACTGTAGGTCAGATTGAGACAAGATTTCCCACAGGAAACAGAGATGTTAACAGAATGTGGCTGTGGGTATTAAAGTGCAGGGGTCAAAATCCGTCCATCCATTTCTCCCCTCACTTTATGCTTTATAACCCCCACAAAGCCCAAGAACTGCATGCTAACACCCCCAAAATGTGCTTGTTTTTCAACAACGTGAGGTGGGACTGGGATCAGTGTGCCTGGTGGGGTGCCCCCTGCCCCCAGCACCACTGGTTCTGGGGAGGTCAGAGTTCAGTGCTCCACAACCTGGGGACCCAGCTGCAGGCAGCCCAGGGACAGGCTGGGAATTGAGAGCTCCTGGGGGAATGTGTTAAAGCAATTTGCAGCGTGAATGGTCTCCCTTGTCCCTAATATACTGCTCGTGTGTCAGAGCTTCTTTAACATAAGCGGGCAGTTGTTTCACCTTCAGCTGATGAAAAGGATTCCTGCAGAGCTTGGTACAAGATTTAGAGTGCTCCTCCAAGTCTGGGCACCTCTGACCAGAAGAAATCTAGCCTCTCCTTTCCCACCTTTCCATTAAAGTGTTTGTGAGGTCCCCCGTATAAGTGCTCCTACTGACATCTATACCAAGCCTTTCCCTGAGCTGAAGCAGGATCACACTCCTAACAGAGAGCCAAGAGCCCTACCTGAAGTCAGTGATAGAGCACTGTAACTGTCAGCTTTGTTACCTCCATGCCACCCAGCAGACAGGCAGCTGCACTTTAAGAGCTATGGATGTCTTGAATGGGCAGACTTTGTAAGCTTTAGCTCAAGGCTCTAGAGATCAGCAGATTTTAAGTGAGGTGAGATGGTGCCACATGTTATTCTTCAACCCCTCCACGAAACAAAGGTATATAAGCCATTCAGAGAAGCATGTTGCACCCATATGCTGTTATGCAATTACAGAGGTGGTATCAGTTACAATCTGAGAAGCCACAGCCAACCAAGCCGACAACTCTAGAAGAACTAGATTAGGTAGATCAAGGCACTAGATTCAAGATTAGTCACCCTACCACCTTGCTTCACAGCTACTTTCAAGTCATGGCACATTCACTGCTATCTCTCTAAGATAATGTTTCCATGAAAGGAGAATCCTAGTGCCCTCTATTTGAGAATATTTACAAGCAGGCATTAGTATTAGCAGTTTAATACAAGAAAGTGTTTATCTAAATCCCCCTGTGGAAGAAGGATGAATTAAGAGATCCTTGGGTAATCCATGTTTACCTATGTCAAGTGAGGAACCTGAGTAATTCACATTTTCTTAAAGTCAGCCTAAAAACCACAGAAGCTGTGGTCTTCTGCCTTCCTCCAAGCAAATGTTTTCTTCACTGAGAGATGAGCTTTGCTTGCTCTTGTCCAATGATAAAATTTCACTAAGGCACCACATAAACTATTCTCTGTAAAAGGGTCTACAACTGGTAGAAGAACTACAGCAGGTATAAGCCATGCAGAAGCAGTTTCTGAGGTTTTTTCCAGTTCACCCTTGGTAATTCATTTTCTCAATTTCTTCTGGCTAATTGTTGAACAACTAAATTTATGACAGCTTTTTCATTTAATCCTCTTTTCAGAAGGCTTTTGGATTGGCCATAAACATGTACTCTCTGTTCAATGTTTTCTGCAGTAATAAAAAAATAAAAATCAAAGAACTGGAGCACAAAAAGGCCACACATTTGAGGTGCTGTTCTCCAGACGTGCCTGTTTTTAGGTACCTCTGTCCTACCTTCACAGATAAGTCTCACATCAGGAACAAGCCTTCCACGACTATCAGGAAAAACAGATGAAGGGCAGATGAAGTTTTGTATATTAGCACATACAAGCCACTGAATTACTGTTTTGATAGCTTCAATCTTCCCCCTTTCACATAAAAATAGCAACCTAGTGAGGGCAATGACTTGTCTGTCCTACTGTTTTATGCATGACACAACACAGGGATGCACTCAGTTCTTATCTTCATGAAAATCCAAGCTGATAAACAACTTCAGCACCTTTTGACATTTCAGTGCAGGGCTAATAATTAGCATAGCTCATCTGGTTACCATCACAGACACTTCACAGACTAGGGAATGTTTATAATTTACAGTATATAAAAACCCTTACTTTTTCACACTGATGGCAGGGCAACCCAACTCCTATTTCCAACAAACTTCAAGCAGCCATGGTGCTTACTGATTTAAATTTAACTCTGGAAATTAAGGATCCTTTATTTTCAGTTTTCTTTAGTACGCTGGTAAAATACAAAAGCAAAAGTAAGTCATCAAAAATTCCTTGGTCATTGCTTTTCAACTACAAACCATTTCGTGCCATAGAAGAGCTAATGTCATTATAGGAGTATTAGAGTCTTATAGGCCCTCCCTTCATCATATGCAATTAATAAAAATGTGGAGAGAACCACTATCACAAATCATATCAACTTATAGATCAAACAGGTTCTTTCACAAGTGCTCAGAGGTGCTATTAAACAGCTGTAAATCAGGAAGAATATTTTAGCATTGGGTTGTTCCTTCGGAAAAATAAAAAGTGTTAGATCACCGGATGTCAGGTGAAATACTCACAAAATGATGCCACATCCAAAGGAAGTTACCCTACTAAGGTGGAACAGTTGCCTCTGCAAATGTCAGTGATAAATCCTTCAACAGAAACAAAGGACGTGTGAGAGAATAGATACTGTGTGCAGGACCCAACATTATGGGAATGATATGGCTCCTCCTATCCAGTTTTAGCTATTGCTTTCAGGCTTAAATATTAGTCAACTTCTAAGAGAGGAAATAATTGCCTTTTATTCATACTTATTTGCCCAATATAATTTTTTCTCTCCCTTTCCTCTCTTCACTGATGAAGATAGTGGATACCAGTGTAGTTTTGGGTTGTGTTGTGGTTTTTTTGTTTGTTTGTTTTTTAAACGTGGGAGCAGGGATAAGAGGCCTTTGAAGTGTAATTCCGAAACAAAAGCAAAACCAAACAACTCCAAGGGCACCAAACAACTGCACTGGCTAGATACAACCTTCTGAACACTTCCACCAGCACAGGTCATTTCAGCTGCAGGTAACTAATAACTAGACTTCCTCGGCCACTGTTTTCAGGGGCCAGCAGCCACAAACCGAACTCCAGGCAGATACTCAGTTCCCCACACATGCCTCTACATACTCAGTTACACATCTAAAACCTTTGCCTCTCAACTCCTATAAATCCTAATAACAAGGTACTGTTCCCACATAAACAGGTTGTTATCACTTATTAACTGTAAATTAGAGTACTGAAAAATAGATAATCCCATTGCCTCTGGACAAAATTAAATATTATCATAATTGAAATGCTATTATAGTTTCTATGTCCTCCAACCACAGTTAAAGAATACTTTTGCAAGTAAAGCAATAGAGGTACCAGGGAGGATTTGGAAAAGAAAGGAACACATCATCACGTTCCAAAGAATACAATTTAATTTCTAACATGACATCACTAAAAAAGAAGTTGAAGAGAGAAATTCTGTTCCAGTGTCTCATTACTTGCCCCTTGGCACATTAATCCCCAAAGCTGTCTCTGAAAGGTGGAGACAAGGCGACAGAATCAAGAGCATTTGCCAGATCCTTCACAGAACCAGGAATTACTTAGAGATGAGCTGGATAGTGGAACTCACATATGTTACCCAACTAGCAACAAGAGCAAAGAAACCATACAAGACAATAGCTGCCTCTGTCACTAAAGACCACGCCACAACCTTACTGATTGCATACTCTTCAACTGGAAACACAGCAAACAAATAACAAAGGAAGCCTTACTTCCCAGCACCACCAACAGAACTTGAAGACCTACCAAGCAGAGAGGTTACCTTTTAAAAACAGACCACCGGATTTTCAGTATGGTTCCCATTCAGCTAAGTCAACAAGATTCACAGTAAGAAAAAGAACAAACAAACAACAAAACCAATCAAACTTACATTATCAGCCAGAACTTCCCACTAAGCAAGTCTTACCTAGTTTCCCTGCTCTCCCTGCATATCAAGATAAGGAAATTCTGAATTCATTGCAGCTGACTTGATCAGCCTTGTAATTAGGACATGCAGTGTGGTCTTTGGGATCCTTAAGAACACTAACCCTTTCATTGCCAAATTCAAACTCTTGTAGCTCAAAATGAGACTCCCAGGGGGAATTATTGTTTGTGTTTTGAGTGCTTCAGTTTAAGGCAGGCTGACTTTGCTAGGGCATACTGTGAACACAAAGTAATCACTGGTCTTGGTGGAACCCAACAGAGGAGCAGTCTTTCTGGCACCTTGCAGATGTGTACCAGTATGCTCGAGGTCAAAATGAGTCAGAATGCAATTCCCTCTTCCTCTCTGTTTCTCTTTCTATTGTCATCTTTTTAAGACCATTGGCATTCTGCTTGTCACCCTGATCTTCCCCTGGACATTTTAAGTGTGAAGCTAATTCAAAGCTTTTGTTCAAAATCCCTCTTGAAACTCTATTTTGCAGCAGAGCAAAAACTCAGCAAGGGCCGAATTGCCGATATGCTACATTAAATGTCCCAGACAAAAAAATGCTGGTTTATGTACCTCAGCAACATTCATTCATCCCTTGTCACAAAGGCAAAATCGACTACAGCACCATTTGGTTCCATCATCTTCATTACATGTTCCTGTGCTTTTGCTATTTCATTCCAGGGCCCAGGATGAATTTTCTCACCACCACCCTTATTATATAACTGGGCTTTTTGGCATGGCCTTTTCTCTTGAAAAACTGGAGATTTCTACAGTGAGGGACAGGATGTAGCACCGTTTGCACTGATGCTCTTCATGGTATCTTTCAAATGGCAGATTGATCTGTTTTTCATATTGACTCAGAGTTAAACTGATGTCAGATCATTTTCCAGGTCAGATTGGCAGGAGCCGTTGAAGTAATTTGCCTGACTCTGTACCAGAAGGGACAGAGCATCTTGGGATTTTCCAGGAATTTTCCTTAATGAAAAAAATTATTCTTTGAAGCCTCAGTGATGTTGGCAGCATCCATTCTCTCTTCTGTTGTCATCTGCCGGTTGTTATATTTGTGGCTTTTCCTTAACACTGGGCTTCAAGGTGACTACAGAGGAGTGTTTCATGGTGAAATTTTGGTGTGTCCACCTTTAGCAAATATTACACCAGTGTCCCGCCAGCAGAGCAAGGTGGTCACTTTCTCAGCCAGGTGTCACACTTAGGCCATAGAGCCACGGGTGTCTGCTAAGGTTATGATTTTGTATCAGTAAAGCCATCGGTCTGATGGAGTCTTGGCCTTTCACAATGCTTGTGGGTGCCATGGTTTGTAAAGGTTTGCTGATAGAGGAGACAGAACAATGGTCTTTACAACCTGTCAGTTCCCTGAAAGACCTGAAAGATACCAAGAAGCACTGGTGCTGGAGAGAATTAACTAACACATGGTCACAGTGCTGAACAGCTCTCTTACAGTGGTTGTAATAGCTCAGTGTGAAAGATATGTAGGAAGGAAAATAGTCACCTTTGTGACTACTGTGATATGTCCCATTCAAAACCCAATTAAGACAGCAGGTAGGCAAGTTTTGGCACTGGGATAGCCCCAGGGTCAGAACCAGCAGCCTCCTTATGGTCAGAAGTTGTACATTCTGTTACACATTTCTGTAAAATCAGGTAATAGGGTATTTGCAAAGGTACTGATGGGTTTAATGCATGTGAAGTAGCGTAAGAATCTCTTGGCAAGAGAGACTCTTAAAAAGAAAGATTTTGTATTTTCCAAGTGTATGTTATAGAAAGTGGCTCCTAGGGAGACAAGAACTTTTTGAAGACCCTTAATTAATAGTATTTTGGCATCCATAGTACTTCCTCTTCCTTTTAGCAGTTTGATGCCAAGAATTTCCCATTCCACTAGTGTCCAATAAATCTTAGAAAAAAAATTCCAGTGACTGTTGGAGGTATCTTTGCTTACTTGATGACTAAAGCAGCTAAAACCTTTTCATTGGTTCTTCCAGTAGCTTTTCCTTTTGAAATATACAGGTTTAACCCCCGAAACAAAGTGGCTGACTCTCCTCTCGGCAGATAGAATGTCTTGAACCAGCACAGAACTACATCAGCACTCTACTAGAGTGAAATGATGTCCAGAAGTTTAAGTCCTCCATGAGATCACTCACAGTTTTGTAAACAGAAAACCTGCTATACCATGTCCCAGACTAAAAGGGCAGAGAAAGTTGTAATGACTTTCCCTGGGGCAGAGAGAAGGTCAATGGGAAGACCAGGGCAAAGTCTGGGGCTCTGGGCTCCCACTCTGTGGCCCCTTGGGTTGATCTCACTGCTGTGCACCAGCTTCGCCTTTGTAAGACGGCTGGTGGAACTCAGTAAGCCACATCTAACCAGTAAGTGGTGCCTAGGGCTTCTGAAAGGTTCTTTCACTAAGTGACTGTTACAAAGAAAGCACACTCACTGTACAGATATCCTGAATTTTTGAGACCTCTGAGATAAATATAATCCCATTTCAAATTTATTTGCAAGTTATCACAACCAATTTCTATGTGTCTTCAATATATCTATATAACATATGTAAAGCCTCCATTGAAATATTTGGATTTAATAGCACTGAAAAACAAGGCCTCCGTAGAGGCACAGGTTGGATGTCTTCTTACCCTACTTTCCCATAAAGCAGCAGGAATTCTCTGATGCCATTAGAACTACATGGTTATGGCACTGTTGTGAGGTCTATCAGACCTGAGAAAGACCCTGTGAAATGGGTCCTGTCACTTCAGAGTGGAAAGGATTGTCATCCGCAGATTGAGTGAGTGAAGGTCATACTGAAGTACAAAAACTAGGTCTTTACCATTTATTAGGAAATGTTTAAATAACCCTTAGAAAATCCAAGACAGATGTAGGTCTGAACGTTTCTTGTTATTGGTTGAATGCAGGACTCTGTGTTGACTGTCATGTTAACTTGACTGGAAATTAAAAATTACTTTGCATTTTTCTTCATGTTCTTTTCCTTTCCCCAACTTCAGTATTGTTCTCATAAATAGTTCTGGTCACAGAAATGGTCCATTCTCTGCTTTGTTCTGTCAGCTTTTTGCCTACATATTCTAACTAGAACATGACTGTGGCACAATCAAACACAAGAAAGCAATCACTGCTTAGTGACAAGGCTGTGGATAAGTGAACCATGGTGCAGTAGGCTCCTGGCAGTGGAATGATCATCTTTATCATGCTGCCCTCAAGAAACCTCTTTATTAATGACCACTGTATTGCTCCCCTAAAATGCACAGTCACATTCTTAAAGAAAAAAATCCCACATTTCTTTAATGCTAATTTTATCCTTCCCCTACCCAGATCAGTCTAGGAACACAGTGTTGCATTTCATGTAAAATTTTCTTTTCTTTTGCAGGCTCTGAGCAGCAGTCTGTATAAGAGTGCATCTCCTTATGGCTCTCTTAACAACATAGTGGATGGGTTAAGCTCCCTCACTGAGCATTTTTCTGACCTGTCCCTTTCTTCAGAAGCCAGAAAACCCAGCAAGCGGCCACCTCCCAACTACCTGTGCCACCTCTGCTTTAACAAGGGACACTACATCAAAGACTGCCCACAGGTAAGGAAGACATAGTATTCTGGAGAAATTTTTGTGCAAATTTTCAACATTACTTCATTTACTGACACAAAATTTGACTGAAACAGTTCTTTAGAGTAACACTGAAGAAAGATCTTGACAAAGTGCCCAGCTAGCCATGTGTTCTTTTAATCTTTTCTTTATCACAATGCTTATGGAAAAAAAAAATCTATTTCATTTGTCTAATAAGCATTATAAAGGATACTCACCTAGGCACATGAATAAGTAGAATTTGGAAACTTTAAAAATGGCTACTATGTAATTTTCCATCACAGAGACTGTGTAAATTAAATTCTCAAGCAGCACACCATATAGCCATTTTGGCAATGGCACTTAATAAAAAATATAACAAGTTACATATGCTAAAGGAGAAGGAATTGTTACACTGGATGGGAACTTCAAGTTGGTGCTGCAGTAACACAAGCTCCAAGTGAACCTGGTGCAAAACGTCTCTAGTTTCGTAGAAGTGGTTTGCTATACTTGGCAAGATGTGATGGTCTTAGATTCCAAGAACTTTTTTGTAGTGGCAAAGCTGGCAATACTTATTTCCATAGAAAAGAGATATAAACCTGTGTGCACTAAAAGTGCTTACCGATCTGCAGGTTTTTTGTTGCTGTTGTTTTTTTTTTTTTTTTTTTTTTTTTTTCCTGAGGATTTAAGCCACTTTGTGCGAGGCTTTTCCATGCTCTCAAATTTCAGCTGGATGTACTTGTGTTTCTGGCTTAAACTTCCACAACTCCAACAACGTATCTATGTAGCGTCCCAAGGAAATTCAAGTGCTGCCAATATTCTAGAAATACAGATGTGGGTGTTACTGTCATCTGCTTTACTATGGTTTTAACCTCCTACCCTCTTAATGTGTGACTTTCAGCAGAATTAATCCGCATAGAATTAACTACAGCTTGTGGCACTTGGGGATATCAAACACATATAAGCCAAAACACAGGCAGAAAAGCATTTGCCAGCTGAGCAAGGCCAGTATGAAATCAAGACTAATGTCAAATGAGCTTTAACTGAGCATATTCCAACTGCTGCTATGCATGGGCTAAATTGTTTTCTTCATGGAATTTAGCTGTATATCTTTAATTAATTCTAATGACAGCTGTGGAGTTTTAAACTATGTTTGCAGACCTAGGTGTGGCACCTGAAAATATTTTTACTTCACTTATTTCAGTGTATGTTCAGTAAGGCAATTCTCTTGAGGAAAACATACGAAATTTTCCTTACTATAAGATCAAAAATACTTTGGTTTGTATACTTCTTAATGTACTTAGTTTAGCGTGCTACAGCAATATATAGAGATAGGATTGTGTAACAGCATGTGTTGCTTAACAAGGGTTTAGGACTCCAACTCCTAAGTGTGCTTCACGATGACGTAGTGCTGAGCTGTGGGAGATGGCTGCCCTGCGGCACAGGGAGTCAAATGGATGTAAAACATCCCTCAATGATCAACACGTCCAAGCTGCAGCTCACACCAATGGTCTGAATCAGACATGTCAGTGTTGGAGCAGAAATGCACTACGTATTTCACAGGTATTCTCACAGTTTGTGTACTGGAGATTCACGAACGCTTAATAGAAGTTGAAGACGCACCCACAAAAATTCCAGGAATTGAAAACTAAGATTCCTGTAGAAATATTAATTTAGTTAAATTGCACATCCTGGACACATAATTTTTTTTTCCCTATATTAAGATTTCACTAGCAAGGTCTTCAATTTCTCTGTGAACCAGGGAATGAAATGACTTCCTACAGAGTATATCCCATGGCTGGCCGACAAGCCAGTAGTGAGAAAAGGGCTGCAGGACTGCCAGGCATCTGCTGCACCCATCCTCCTCCAGTTACAAACAGACATATCATGCAGTGCCTTGCATAAACCAATTGAGTTTTAGTTGGGAAGAGATTCAGCATTTTGCTGATCTTGAGGGAAGCTGCTCCAGAACTTAACTCCTCTCATAACTTGAAATCTTCCAGCTTCCAGGGTAAATGTAACTTGTGGCCTCTTCACAGTCATTTGTTCTCATGCCAACATTGTCCTCCACTGAAATAGCTCATCTCCCTCCCTGTTGTTTATCTCAGGATGTATTAATAGACTGCAACCGTATCCTCTCTCAGCATGCGTCCTGTGGGGCCAGCTGAGCCAAGCCTGCTCAGCCCCTCACAGAGGCACCCGGCCCTGCAGCTCCCAGCGCTGAGCTCTCATGCTGCCCTGTCTCCAACAAGCATGGCCAACATGCACATGCAGCACCCAGGTCGGATCTCATCAGTGCGTGTTCTGTGCATTACCTGTCTGTTTCTACAGACCAAAGTTAATTTTCAAATCCTACTTAAGGAGCAGATGATAGGAAATTAGTTCTTTGTTGCAGGTATCTAACACATGCAATGTGTTATGGTCTAATAGTTTCTGAACACAGAAACATAAGCACTTCCCTTATTTTCTGTACATATGAGAACAGATCTACAGGGGGTGACCTGGTGTGCATGAGTTATGTTCAGAACTTTGAAAAAATTGTTTTCAAGAAGGGAATATCAACAGTGGGACCAGACCTTTACAAGAGAAACTTGCATTTTCTCTAAACTAATTTTGTGTTTCAGTATCTTAAATGATATCATCTTACCCATACCTCTCTGAGATACAGAACCATTACGTAGTGTATTTTCAAATTTTGCACTATACTCATAGAGGAAAACGCATGTGCAAACTCATAGAAGTACAGACATACTACCATAGATATATACGTAATGAGAAACAATATTAGTCTTATTTTGTGCTGTGTTTTTAGCTCTGAATAAAATGTATGGCATGATTCAAATTAATGAATCCAATGAGAGCCTTTCCTTTGGCAACACTGATCTGCAAAGCAGATCCTGCAGAACTGAAGTATCTTGAGAAGATATATTCAAGTCAATGGGAGTAGCAGGTGATTGCTGTGACTGCCATAGTTTGCACAGATTTGCTTTTGTGGTTCCATGCAGGATGTAGAATAAATCAGCATCAAGCTGAGCGCAGTCCTTTCTCCTCAGCCTACAGCCTGGTGTGCTGGATCGCCCTGCCCCAAAGCTGCCCCTCCTGCGCTCAGGCAGAGCAGACCCTGGCAGCACAGCTGGCTGAGCACCGCTGGCCTAATGGGCAGCTCTCGTGCCCTAAGCACTAATCTCATTTATCTTGTGCCTTACGGTTGGAAAAGGCAATCAAACATCCTCAATATTGAAGGATCCCACAGCTGTCCTTTCCCCAGGTACCAAGGGCTGGCTGGGATGGCAGTGGGGAAATAGGCTGCCATCTTTACAAAGACAAAGATGTCACCTTTCTGGTTTTTAGCTTAGAAGTCCCAATTTAAAACCAACCAACCAAATAAACAAAAACCCACAAGCCTCTTGAAATTTGTTTTTATAGAGGAAGACTATATTTCAAAAAGCCCCGAAGTTAAAGGAGTCAAATACATTATGAAATTTATTGCGGGTTGCTTATTCTTTTTCTCATATGCTTGAACTTAGCCCTGCCAAGTTTCTCAGTCTGTGAGATTATCTGGATGCATTTTCTCAGATCTTTTCTACTTTTACTATGAAGACTTGCAGAAATCTTGTAACAAAAGTCTGGTGAACTGTAATTTAGTAACATTCACTTTATCTCTGGAAATTTACAGTGCTTAATAGTCTGAAACATCAAAAGATACTCATTGCTCTCAGTTTGGGAAATCCTGCAAACTCAGTGCATCATGCCTTTAAACTGTTTATCAGGGAGGCAAGGACTCGGCCAGCTGCACGTGAGTAGGGGGATCCCCATAGCCCTGCCTGGAGAGAATGCTCCCAAGGGCTGGGTTTGAGATTGTGGCTGTTGTTTGATAAAGCTGGTGCTTCAAAAGGGAATACCAAACCCTAAAATACCAAAAGAAGAGCAGTTGGTGAAAAGAAAGCAGAAATATCTAGTGAAGGGGGGCTCTGTCCCTTTCCTGTCTAGCAGACTTCTTAATAATGCATTTCCCAAACTCTGGAAGACCAGCCAAAACCAAACTCTTCCTTACGTACCATCCCTAAGCCATTATTACCGTGGCCCAGTTGTGCGTGCGTGTGTGTGTGTGTGTGTGTGTGTGTGCGTGTGACGCCTTATAAACAGGATTTTCATAGTTAATCCTGCCCAGAACGACATTTAGAATACTGTGTCCAGTTCTGGGCTCCCCAGTTCAAAAAAGACAGGAATCTCCTAGAAGGGGTCCAGTGGAGGGCCGCAAAGATGATAAAGGACATGGAGCGTCTCCCCTATGAGGAAAGGCTGAGTAACATGGGCCTGGTCAGCCTGGGGAAAAGAAAGCTGAGAAGGATCTGAGGAATGTTTATAAATATCTAAAGGGAGGTGGGAGACAAATGGATGAGGCCAGGCTCTTCTTTGTG
Organism: Pavo muticus; assembly: GCA_016647715.1. NCBI lineage: Eukaryota > Metazoa > Chordata > Aves > Galliformes > Phasianidae > Pavo > Pavo muticus. The sequence goes on from JACDJE010000364.1 coordinate 80,826, forward strand.
GTGTGTAGCAACAGGGCAAGGAGTAACAGCCTAAAACTTGAACATAGAAAGTTCCATACAGACATGCAGAATAACTTCTTTATGGTAAGGGTGTCAGAGCACTGGTACAGGCTGCCCAGAGGGGCAGTGGAGTCCCCTTCTATGGAGATATTCGAGACCTGTCTGGATGCCTACCTGTGTGACCTATTAAAGGGTACCTGCTTTAGCAGGCGGTTGGACTCAGTGATCGCTTGAGGCCCCTTCCAACCTCTGCAATTCTGTGATTCTTCTTTGAGACAATCTCCCAAAGGATCTCCCAGCCTTATTCTTCTGTTATTATATATCTGTATATTGATAATACAACTCATTATCTTGAACATGCACAATTTACATTTAGAAATTGCACACAACAGACCAGATGCTGAGTGACATGGTTTAGTGGGCATGGTGGTGATGGGTTGATGGTTGGACTAGATGATCTTAGCAGTCTCTTCTAACCTTAACAATTCTATGATTCTGTGACTCAAATATTGTGCAAGCCACTGGGAGACTTATCAGCTTCTTTGAAGTAGACTGAATAGAGTTATTGCATTAGTCTAAATCTGAATTCTGTTTACTAATGATTTGTTACTTGCTTCACTTGCAGCAAAACTCCTGATGAAGCATAATTAAGTGCTTAGCTTGGCAACAAATACTATGAGCATTCCTCTTGAGAGAGAAAATAACGTCTGGTTTCCAGCCCTCCACAAACTGATTTATAGATAAGGTAGAGAGAAGACTACTAGATTAAAACCACACTATTTTATAAACTCCTCATTTTCACTGATAAGGAAGTAGTAATGGAAGACTGAGTGAATAATTTTTTCTTATTTCATAAGAGTATTTTTCTTCAGTGTGAAGTACAGCTTGTGGAATTTCCATCCATGTTTGGAAGTTTTCAAAACCTGCCTAGAGAAAGCCCTAGAAAACCAGATCTGAACTCAGTGCTGGTCCTGCTTGGAGCAGGAGGTTGGATTTGGTGACCTCCTAAGGTCCTTTCCTCAATGATTCTGTGATTCTGCTTTACAATAATTAAACACATTTTCAGGTTGTGCAATAAGAGATCATTGATTGTCCTTCCAGATGTCTGTATCTCCCAGTTATAATGCTTACCACAATCCTTTCTCTCTGTGCTTTTAAATCAAATACTTCTGTGCAAAATACAATACTGCTAAAAAATAAAAGCTGAAGCAAATGTGCATTTATTGCAACAACATATATAAAAAAACAAAAGACTGTAAACCTTGGAAACAGCAGCAGTCAAAATGTTCACACACAAACACTTCCTGCAGAATCATAGCTTCATTTTCCTTTTTTAAAAAGATTTTTTTTCAAGGAAAATGTCTGTTTCAAAGAAGTGTTCAGCTGAAAAAGCAAAACAGTTTGAAGTGTACATCTAATATGGAGGAAACATTCTTTGTCCTGTAATGTGTTACAGTTATCATTTACTCAAATGAACATTCCTATCTTGACACTGCCAGTTTGAAATACATATATATTTTTTCTGCATCTACCAAATGTATCAACATGTCAGATATCCTTCCCAGTTTTAACAGAATCTCACTTCACAGATTTTCAAAAAGGGAAAACGGATTTTCTGTTAATCCTCACACCCAAGTAAGGGCTACAAGTGGAGGAGAAGCTGGGGTGATGTCAGGAAAATGAGACTCTCTGGGTGTTGAGGTGGAGAAAGAGATTGACCAGGGAGTAAACTGACTTGTCTCCACCCCCTTTATTCACTGTACAGAAGAAATTAAGATACAAAATAGAAATCAATCCCTCTTCCATTTCCCTGATGATGTCTAACCACAGGTTTTGGTGCTGTTCTACTCTATCTGGCTTATGTCAACAGAGGTAAAAGGAGCCTTACATGTTTAGGTATGGCCCATTTTACAGCTATAAAGAAGTCTACTTCAGGGTGAGAACAAATTTTCCCAGATGCATGGATCCAGCTTTGCATGTATCAGGAACACAAACCATTGTGCCATACTGGTTCATGGATGCCAGCTTCACCTACAGCAAACTCAGGAGGCATCTGATCAAACAGTCTGTCTGGGTGATGCTCTGAGTTTACTTATGATCAGCAATCCTAGGGGTACAGAGGAAGACTTGAGAAGTCATTGCATGTGCTGGAGATCAAAGTATTTCATCTTGTCAGTGACTCTAGGGTTCAAGGGCTTGCTTTGCATTTAGTTTGTAAAGAAGCTACGTCTATATTGGAGTAGCTCTCCAATTTCTGCGCCCTCCCAGAAGAAGGCATTTTGATACAGGTGCCATTTGCTGCCTGCACAGTAAGTCACATGTTTTAGCCTTAAATTAATGGCATTTGGAGCAGATAGCATAAACATGACTGTAGGTTCATTTTTAAAGCAATATTACTCTGTGCATACCTGTGAAAGGGCAGTCAGTGTTTGTACGTTTGCTGAAACTCCAAACCTGAGGACTTTGGAGACCTGTCAGTCTAATCATGCTGATTTTCTTGCAAATTCAAGTGAGAGCAGAAACTGTATTTATTTTTAATTTATTTTTTCACCCATAAGGACCATTCCTAGTGCTTTCAATGTTATTAAAAAAAAAAAAACCTGTTCGTTCCCTAAAATTAATACCATTAAGCTGTTACTTGCATAAGATTTTTTCTGTTTATATTCTGAAACTGTTAGCTCTGACTTCAGTTTACCTTCAGAAATTCAATGTATTTATGTTGTACAGATGTGTAATGTGAGTCTCAGAAACCTAATATCTTCCCCAAATGCCAAAATGACAGAACTGAGAGCAGACCTCAGGCACAAGTCCTGCTGTAACTCCTAGCCTACTTCCCTGCACCACTTTACAGCTCAACAGAACCAATACTAAATATCTTAAATATTCACATTTATTTTTTAATAGGAAAATACGCCTTGCAGTAAAGTAATAGACAAATTTGATGAGAAGCTTACTGTAAACTTGGTTCCTTAGTGTCTTATATATCGCTAGTCATTATTAAGAGAAGGCTGTTATTTAAGGAGACATTTCTAAAGCCTGCAAAAGCCTGTTTTTTCCTTTAAAAAAGAACCTTTTTCTTCCAAATTTCCCTTGCAGGGCTGAAAGGCTAGAAAGTTCTGTGTAATTAGACTAAATGAAGAATAAGCCTTTCATGTCAGGGCCCAGTCAGTGCCAAATTATTAGCTAAGGCAATAAAGCCCATGGACAGGCACTTAAGTTGAAACATTTGGGGATTTTAGAAGCAACAGCAGACATTTTGGAAGTGACATAATCTTGATTTCTAGTTCATCCTCGGGTCTGAGACTGATTTTCCACAGGATACTCACTACTCTGTTTCTATCTCATTCTCTGGCTGCAGGGAAATTCGCAGAGTTAGAACAGAGCCTCTGGAGATCTGTGTTACTGAGTCCTAAAAACACTCTTTTTTCATTCTGCATAGAAGGAGCACATTTCATCTAGACTTAGATGTGGTCTCAGACTGTAATTTTGGACGCGAGTTTAGAATAATTTCCCAGGCTCAAGGCTTTCATGTACAAAATACTGGTTTCGAATCCATTCTAATTTGAACCCATGTTGCAGGTGCACAGCTATAGATAAACCTCTGCAACAGCCCAGGGAAATCAATACCTCCACCTGGGTGAGCATGCCCACACCACCTGCAGCTACCAGGAAGCCCAAACACATGGTCCCCACACAGCCCCACTGGGTCTTACATGAGCTCATGAGAGCAGAGAGAATGTTATTCCTACTCCTAAACTCCAGGTTACACAGCTGAGAAAATTAGAGAAGGAAAAGCAAAGTGGAGGTGAAAGACTCATTTCAAAGAAATGGTGGGGAAAAAATGTTTTTTCCAGAAAGTCAAAAATGTTTACAGGAAGCAAGGGAAAATAGAGAATCAAGACCATTATTTTTCAGGCTTCCTTGAAAATGGTGGCTCATAACATAAAACTACAGCTTTATTCCTAACCTAATGTTGTTACATGCCTGTGACAGGCAAGTACGCATCCACCTGCGTGTCACCTGTAATGGGCAGATCACTTTCTCAGGACAGGAGATAGCTATATCTCCTGATGGAGGCTGGAGTGCATTGAAATGAGAGTAACTGCGCTCTGATTTCAGAACGTGCAGTTCTACCTGTGGCTGTGCACATCACTGTTTCTATTATTCAGTAATGAGAGCTATGGTAATTAGTAATACCCTGACTTTTGGGACACCACTAACACTTAGCTGCTGCCTGTTAAACTTCAAATAAATAAATCCTCCCTCTTGCTGCTGTCACTTACAGCAGTCCCCATTGCAGAAAATCTTACCTGGTTTGTTTGTGGAAAATTATTTTCTTGTGTACTACAGTGAGTCTATTTAAACAGAATACAGGAGACTGTCATAAACTCATAAACCTGAAAAGTAGTGCTGCTAATGTGAAACTACTGAAAGGGATTCTTTTTACATCCAGCATTAATGTAAGTGGGTACACCTAATAAGGGCTGTACTGCTCACATTGAGCTCACGTCACTCACATTTTGTGTTTGTTTGCAAACTTAGGGAGGGGAACGGGGCATTTTTTTTTTTAAGCATTAATACAATTCTAACTCTCATCTACTTTCTTCTAAGCTCCCATTCCTGATTCAGCACGCATGAGTCTGCTAACGAAATCCAGATGTCAGACAAAAAAACAATAAGCTCTCCCACCCATCTGGCAGATCAGGTTTCTCAGGGATTGGGGGAAAAAAGAATCAGGAGAGATTCCTAGAATGGCTGAAACTTTAGATTTCAGCATGTTTGCAGAGAGCAGCAGGGGGATGGGGATAAAATTGACAGCAAATCAAGATTTTCGTTAGAAAAGTAAGAAGAAATTGAATGGTTACCAGTTACTCAGAGGGATAAGCAGGTCTAGTATGCCCCAAATTCAGTTCTGCTACTGAAAAATTACACTGAGTATCACAAAGCGCAGCTCTAGAGTCAGAAATGAGAAAGCAATGTGAAGCAAATTATTATATTGTTTTATTCTTTCACTGTACTGCTTCAGGGTCCCATTCCACCAAGAGACTTGATAAACCTGGAAGGAGAATCATAACATCGACCCCTTGTTTACTTTGGAGGATTATCTGCCACATCTCACAGCTGTAACTCTGAGCTTCCCCTCTGAAGCCTAATCCTAGTCCTGGGCCGAGCTGAACACATGATGCCCAAGCCCTTTCCAAGATCAAGAATTCCACAGGGGACAATTCTTTCCACAGCCCTCAGTCTCTTTGGCAGCTCCTTCCAGCACAAATCCAACAGTAGCTTTAGGCTTTCTCCTAAACCCTAACCCCTTTGGACCAAGCAGTACAGCCCTTCCCTCAACTAAGATTTCCTCACGGGAATTTTGTTTTGCAGCCTTCAGTCTCCTTTGCCAGCTCCTTTCCCAATGCCATAGCTCTGGGCCACCTTCTTTCAGCAGTAACCCCAGCCCCTGGCAGAAGCACAGTGCCCAAGTTCCAAATACAGAGATTCAGTATGCCATAAGGTGAATTTCTAGCATTATTTTTGGTACTTTGGAAGATTGTATTACTCCTCTACAACTATATCTTTGCATTTTTTCCTCTTTTCTGTTATACACTTCTGGAACCTTTGAAATTTGTTACACCTTAGGCTTGAGAAAGGACAGACATTTTGTGCACAAAGTGTGTTGGGCTAAGTGGCCAACTGGAAAAAGAAACTTTCTTCATTTTTAAGGGAACTGCTTAATAAAAATCAATTTTACTTGAGATTTTTATGTGACTAATCCAAAGGAATGTTCCCAGTTGTTTTCTGACAAGTGAATAACTGAAATGAAAGCAGAGACTTCTGTACTTCCAGTAACATAAGAGTGCTTTGTGGTGTGCTTTGACTTGGAGGGGGTGTTTTCATAGGCACAGGTTGTGTGGCTTTCCTTATTTCAACTGCATTTGATTTAAAACAAGCCACAAGTTGCTTTCATGTTACTTCTGCCTTTGTGTTTCAACAGCTATGCTCTTCTTGATTAGCAAGGTAGAGATCAGCTTCTATAGGTAGATCTACTGCTACAGTAGAGTTCACTCCTTTGCAGGTACTTCCCAGACCTATAGGTAAAGGATTTATGGCCTCTCCATGAAGGAAAGCTCCCTCTCAGTCACTCTAGTCACTTCTGTGCCAGTTCTCTATAATTTTGCATCTGAGCTTCTCAAGGTATATGCCTGTGGTTTGTGCTATTGGTCTCTTCCCAGGGTGAGTCTTATGCATGACACGTAGTGTCTCTAGTAACTGCCTTCTCTAACATGAGATCAGATATATAATATACCTTGCACTCAGAATGGAAGTTTTTTGGTGAGCTTAACTCCAGGGAGTGTGCGTAACAATGCCTCAGCTCAGCTGACAGCTCAGGAAAGCTTTTTTTTGCCTACTAGTGAGCGTTGCTCTGCTGGTAGCAGTTCCCACTGTGCCAGAAAGCAGAGCGGCCAACAGAAGTGGACCTCTCTCGCAGCTGCACCTCTCCCAGGACCTATCTGACAGCACTGCCTGCAGACATAGGCAAGCTCTGCCTCTGCTCCAGGCCGCCAGTCTAATCTAGTTCTGATCCACAAGTTCTGTAACCATGCAAGGTGAGATGACCTAACACAGTGTTCTGTAGACTTGTGGTTTTCAAATGTGACAGCTTCACATTTCTGAATGTTATACTGTTTTCCATGGAGGACGGTGGCAAAGGCCCATGGTTATACCAGTTATGATGGAGATAAATTTGCCCATCAGGAGACAGAATTACTGCTGTACATACTCATCAGAAGCAGAAGTTCAGTGTTAGTACAGGCTCCAGGAGCTATCTGCCATCAGAGTGATCAGAGCTATTGGATGTTTTTGCCTCCCACAAAGGGAGCTGCTCTGCAGCTACAGCACTTAAGTACTGGATCACTGCTATGCTGTCAGCCTAGGTTATCGAGCTGTTAGTTCTTCATGAGCAGGCCTTATCTGAACACTGGTTCACACTGGTGATTATTTGCGATGATGAATGGTTAGAGCTTGCCTTAAAGGCTGTGTTGTTTCATCAGTTCATCTGGTGGCTGTATGCAGAGATTTGACAGGACTGTTGTGCACAGAAATCAGAGCAGGGATAGATAATAGAGCTGGTATTGTCACTGCTCTTGCTAGGAATAGGCATTGCGACCCTTCCATGAAGGATGCAAACCACCTTGCTACAATTCCTTGGGCCTTGCCCACCTTTCTCAGGGGGAAGAGCACTATCTTACAAAAGCATTGCTCTTCATAAACACTTCTTATCGTGCCTTTTCTTTCTACCTCATAGTCTTCTCTCCTACAGGCCCCTAATATGTTTGATGGCTGATAAGGACCAAAAGCAGAAGCTAGTAGAGATAAGAGCCAGGGAAGTGTGAGAAGATGGCTGTTGGCTGAAGAGTGCCAGCTGTTGGAAAGTAATCAATGGTAAACATACAGCATCATCCTAAGTTTAGTTAAACAGGGCCTCAATCTGACTCCCATCTATAGCTATGAAGACGACACCTACTCATTTCAGTAGGAGCTGGAGACAGACACAAGCAACTTTGGATAGTCAGCTTCAAAAACAAGCAGTTGTCTTCCTCCAACAGAGTTATTGGTGGATGTGCTTAGGGTCTGACCTGGCTGACCCCACACTCCGCACTGTCTTACCTTCTCTTTATCTCAACTCCATTCTTGAGATTCTTTCACAATCAATTCCTCTCCTTATCCAGCTGCTACAGTTAAAGCCTTTGTTCCTTTTCTGGAGTATCAAGATTTTGACCCATTCAGTCTCTTTTCCAAGGCACCTTCCATTGATACAGAAGAATTAAGGCTGGAGAACAGATATTTAGTGCATTGAAGCTGACAAAACAAGTAGAAAGCATGCCTCTGCTATTTCTTGTATACAGTTATCCAAGACACAAACCTTATCTAGTTTTCTAAGCTCAAAATTTTTTCCTATCTTTTTCCTCTTTTAATCTCCAGTGGCAGTCATTTCATTCACTGCAAGCCACTCCCTATAAAACATGTTTATTTGCCTACCACTTTTTGCAAACTAAGACATAGTGGTTTCATCTCCGGACATTTTTAGCCACTTTTTTAGACACTTTGGACTTTGGCTACATTACAACGAGGAACATGACCAAAGTGCAGTAAGCCAGAAGAGTTAATTTTGTAGATCCAGAAAAACAATTTGAAGATCTTGAAAAAGCCTACACTGCTTTTCAGTCTGACTCCGTAAGTCAGACTGTCAGCCAGCAGCTGAATATCCAGCAGTAGATTTTCACTGTCTCTTTATAAAACTGATGTGTTCCATACTGCTTCTTAGAAACCCGATTCCTTCTAATGACATTTCTAGCTAGGATAAATAACCAAATTCGGACACTAAGTACAAACATATTGTATATCTCAGGAAGACAAAGCCCCTTGGAGTTGATTTTTCTTTTAATCCCTCCCTGACTTTCCTGCTGGGGCAAACTATGTGGACTGATCAGATAAACGTCCTGCAGACTACAGAACCAGTGTTCCTTCACACATAGCTGAGCCTTTTCAAAGAGAATCAGGACTGCATGCCTAACAGCGTGCAATTCCTAGTTCTGGAAGTAGCTCCTTTAGAGCTACTTTAATACAAATACATGTTCTGTAAGAGAAAAAAAAAAACACATTAGAACGATACGTCTACGTACTCTCTGCAGTAAGAGCCCTCAGATGAAGTAAATGAATTGGTAGACTTTTGCTGAGTAATTGAAACAGAAATTTCTTATGAGACTATCACCGCATTTCAGATGCTGGGGACAATGAAGCTCTGAATACATGGGATTAAAACAAAGAAATAATGACGTAGAAGTAAAATTGTGACTTCAAATTCCTCTTTCTCTATCCCATTTGAATGGAGGAGAAGAGAAAATATGAAAAACTAAAACCAAAATTCCACTGTAAGTCATAATACTTGCACTGACTTCAGTCTTTTTGTCAGTTCTTTTTCAGAGAAACTGTGCTTTGCCCTGCAGTTTTTTTTCCATTGCTGGCAGACAGCTCGCAATTATTTCTCCATTTCAAACAGTGACAGGACTAGGATTTGGAAAAAACTTTACTCCCTCTCCTCTGTCCCTGTTGGTTTTTGCCTTACAACCACTCCTAAATTTTCAGTGCTATTTTCTGTGTTGGGCCTTAAAGCTGAAGACAGGCAAGCTTAACAGCATCAGTGACCCTGGACAAATGAGCTTGCTTCTGTTCAAGTCTATGGGTATGCATCTGTTTGTATGATGGGATGATCTGTTTGCCTAACAAACAAGAAAAGCTGGGAAATATTACTATCTATGAATTTTGGCTAGCATGGCATTCCAACTTCAGTTAGTTGTCATGTACATGCAACGGAAAGAACTCAAGTTGCGCAATGGATATGTTAATCTTGAGTCAGAAATGGCACAATTCCATAGACCACGTATTGTACTTTGTACTTTTCTTCACATTTCCACATACATCAAGTACTTCTCATTCTAAGTGATTCTCTCACTAGAAAGCTGTCAGCTTTTTTCTGATTCAAGGCCAAAGATACCATTTGGACTACCTGCATCTCAGCCACTTAGCACCAGAAGTGAGCACTAAGCATTGCAGCTCGGATGTACAAGCAGTGCTACCGAGCTTTCCTGTGATTGCTGTGCTATCTACTTCCAGCATTTCACTGCTCACTTAGGTCCTCGGAAGCAGAAAACTTGCTTGTTTCTTCAAAGCTGACCAAATTGTTCCAAGATCTAAATTAAAGAACATTTTGTATCTCTCTCTAATTTTACATTCAGCCATGGTAGAATGTAGCTGTGTGTAAGAGATCCCATGGTTTAGGTGATGGCATCAGTTACCTGACCTCTTCATTATTATCGTATATCTTGAAAACCCTGCCCCTGCAGACATATTCATCTTTCTTTAGCCTTTGTTTTTGTTTTGGCTACAAATTCACGTAATACTATCTAACTGAAACAAGAGAGCTGTTGCTTCAGCATCCACCTTTTGTAAATGGGAGATTTTTATGCACAGATTCAGCTCATACCAGAACTGCTTCTGACAGTGTGGAAAGCACCTCTTCACAGCTGGTTCGAGTATGGGGTTGATTCAGGGAATAGTGAATTTGAGAGACAGAATGACTCAAGCTGACAAATATTAGGTACTAAAAGTTTCCTGTTACTAGTCATCATTATGAGTAACTGTCAAAGCTGTCCTAGTGTTCTTCATAAGATAAAACCAATCCTAGTTTCTGAATGTATAACTTAGTCCCATATTTGTAAAAAAAAAAAAAAAAAAACAACAAAAAAAAACAACAAATTGTATCAGCAGTTAAAATTCTGATAAGTTTCCTTGTTGCACAGTAATATACAATCATAAGCAGTTAATTTTACGTCTTAAGGGTTTAACTACGTGAACCAATAAATAGAAAAACATTAGCAACCTCTGCATAAAAAAGCTCTAGGTGAAAGAAAATGCTTCAAATCTCTACTTGGCAGAAAATAATGAGATTGTTAAGCACTGATAGGAACAGCAAAAATAAAAAAATCTAACTGAGACTAGGAATACGACTTTAGTACTATCAAATGAGTGAAAACAATCAGAAATAAACTCATTACTTTTAGAACATTTTTTTAAAAAAAGTCAACTTACTTTGAAGAAAAGTTATCTAACTGGCTTTCATTGTTCCTGGAACTTCTTGTTCAAGTCAGCCTCACAGCTTTGCTTTAGTCCAAGGAAAAACATTGTCCAGGAGTTTATGTGTGTTTTACCACGAGACCATTTCTCACAATCTTTCCTTTTTAGAGTACATTTTTCAGTACCATGGTCATCAACAGCAAGGGAATATCTTCAACAGAAAAACTCAATCTGTGGCTAAGGGTTATTTTTCTTTAGAGTGTCACTAAAGATGCCAGTCTCAATATTGAAGCTCACCTATGAATAACCACTGTCTAGAGGAGCTAGTCAGCGTCAAAGTACATTCTCTCACCCACCTTTTAGGTTTGTTACAAGATCACATCCTTTCCACCTACTTCAACAAAAGAAGAGGGATCAATGGGCCTCTGCCCAGGAATCTTGATGAGTTCCTGTAACAATCAGAAAGATCAACATGGTAGAATGGTGATACAGGAGATGTAATGACAAAGGGACTAGCACAATGGAAAGGCATTACAAAGGAAAAGTACTCACCCTTCTCTGAAGAACTAGGCTTGCAGGAAAGACTCCACAAGGGAGAGATCTCCAACCAAAGACCCTTCCCCAGTGTCAGTCAGCCCTTAAATGGGGTCTAAGAGAGGTGCAGCCAGTCTCCATCCCTTACAGTCACACAACTGAACTGCCTTCACCTGTGCTCCCAGGGCTGACCAGGTCCTTTCCCCAGGTGCTCAATCAGTGGTTCAGGTCGTGACTCAACAGTAATGGTACACTTCCTTTCATCTTTTTGGAACGTGCATAGGGTATGTTAACATTTGACAAAGCACATGATACACTGTTTTTCTGTACTGCATCTTAGTTGCACACAACAGATGTAGCAGTGCCATGCAGACGATGCTGGTTGAAGTCAAATGAACAAATAGGACATCTGTTACAAAGCAGCGGTATTCTCATTTGTTTTAAAATTCTGTTTCTCATCAAAAGCTGGACCTCTTGGATTTTACCATACTACAGCAGCATTTGCCAGATACATCATACAAATAGTTGGTTACAATAATCGTCTTCCTCTCACCTCACTTTATGTTCCTGTAAGAACGCAAATGCGGAAGGGAACAAAGTGATTTCCCTGCATGCCCTGTTCTCAGATTTGTCCCCATATTTCCTCATAGCTCTGCTAGGCAAAGTAAGGAACTGGAGCTCTGTAGACATGAATGTTAATATTGGTACCACCAACAGCATAAGATATGCATTAGAAATGTTTTTCTACTTTTTTGTTTTGTGCATAACATAGCAGTTATGGACATTCAGCAAATATGAAGATCAAATCCAACTATAATCTCTGTTTAATCAATATTATGTTTATATTATCACAAGAAAACAAAATAAAAAGATCATATTGTGATTACCTGCCTTGAATTACATATTATATGTCTTATTTCTTGGAAAAAAAAACCAAAAGCATTCTCTTCCTTTGAAGTAAATAAGTGCCTCAGGAAAATAGAACTGTATCTTTAGGATACCTTTCTATAAATCTTACACAATTTTAACTGATAGGACCAAGATCTGTAAGGGTTCAAGTAATCAAAATCTTCAATGGCTGTATGATATAGGATTTCAGCCTGCAACTGTCCCTCCTGGGCCTTACAGCTCAGGCCTTTTTATATTTCTTTTGACATACCAAAGAGATTAAAAACTCAATGAAGAAAGTAATCAACACCCAAGAATGAAATCTAAATCATCCCCACCAATACTTTTAAAGATGTCCTATGCACAAAATGGGGTATGGTCTGCCCACTGGTATAGTCTCTCACAACAACTAGCTCAACCAAGGCATTGATTTCAGACTGGTTGCATTTCCTTGTACTGGTGCAGGAGTGATGAAGAAAGCCTTGCCTGTAACAAACTGTATCATTTCCGTTCTTCTAGAGAGTGCTTTGGATCCAAAAAGCTGTGTATTTCAAAAGATATCTGCAAATACAGTGTCTCCATATGCATCCAAACAAAGTTTGCCTGAGGAATTTTTGTGGTGCAGTTGATCTCAGTCAAGCAAATCCAGTGATGTATATAATTCCTACAGATGCCTGTCTCTTTCACAGTGTGACTGGTTGTGACATGGCATAGTCTAAGTTGAAACTGGAAGTGAGTGCTGCCCCATCCTACTCAGAGGTCGGCCTGGAGCTCGCCGCCTGGGCTTGAAATGTAGTGACATTAGAACAAGTGGCAATCTTGCTTGTTAAGGAATTACGCCCTTTGGGTGGCAGTGAGTGTTCAAATAGCAATTTGTCCTGGTACTGATCATGCAGTTTCAGTTGATGGTGTATTTCTGGAAAGAAAACCAGCGCAGTGGGTGGATAATAGTGTGACGGGTCTGTGGAAAATATTCTTCAACCAAAATCCTGCTAGTTCAGAGAATATGTGCTAAAAGCACTTGGGGCTAGTTAACAAACAGCAAGCAGAGATTCTGGAAGCCAACCATTTGCTGTTTTGCCATCGAAGATAGATCTTATTTGTTTCTTTTTTCTTGGGAGGAAAATTATAATTCCTGGGAACCAGATGAAATGAAGAACCTGAGTAGTGGTACCCTGAGGAACACACCAGTCAGCTAACAAAAGCTAAAATCACGCGTTGTTTTTTTTTAACAAGTTACAGCCAATGTCCTCTTTAATCTGGGAGTAGAGCAAGAACAAGACTATTAGTAATTTGTACCGCAGCCACTTGACCTGGATTCTCTCTGCTAGGCCCTGATCTGCTATACAGTAACAAGGGTCACTCATCCTACAGGGGTTGGAAATATCAGGAGTGGGAGACAGCTATTTTATACAAAAGTAATAAGGCAAATAAAAGTTCAAAACCTCCCTAAACAGCTCAAGTTTTCTACAGCAGACTCTGGTCTCATACATCCTGCATACAAGATTCACTGGCAATGCTTTGCAGACTGCACCAGCGCTGTATCACAGCAACTTCAGGCCATCCTGTGGATGACTTTTAAATGCTTCTAGTCCAGAAGCTGGCCTTGGAAACTGCCTCACATATTAGAGCATAGGCAGTTCAATTCTGTTCAGTAAATTATGAGAAAATTATGAGCTTAAAAAGAAGATAATCCCATTTACTGTTCAGCGAGGATTGTTCCATCTGCTATTGTCTTTTACAGTGCCACATATTTGCCACAGAAATACAACAGAGATATTGTGTGTGGACCTCCCCAGTTTAGCTTCAGTGTGCAGCATGCTGAGGAATTTTGGTCACAAAGAACATCCTTTTTTACAAGGAGGCGGTAATGTGCCCTTAGAATCCATTCACATCATGCAAAACAGAGCCGTATTTGTTCTGCCTAATGGACTTTGCATGAAGCATCTCACCAGCACAGTCAGAAGTATATTCCTTGGCTCTCCCAGTTTGCCCTAAGGCACTGCAGTACCCCACACATTGTCCCCAGGGAATTCATGCCTTTCAAAATCATAGCTAGGTCCTCCTTGGTAAATATGTGTGTCCTTGGAACTGCAGTCTAGTACATTACTACTGGCAACATGTCCCAACTATAAAATATATGTTGGATACAACCTAGGGGGTTTGTGTTGTATCTATCATATAAAGAGTGACTGGACTATGTGTCTGTGGTTCTTCAAAGGCAAACACCTTTCTTGTCGTGTTGAGAAAGAGATTTGTTCAATGGGAATCACATTACTACTCCAATTAGATTACAGAACCTAAAATAATGGGCTCTAAAGTGAGAAAAAAAAGATGGCTTTCAATGACTGATACTGAAGCCATGGAGAAATTCCTGGAGAACCTGTCTTCCATGGAGGACTGAGCCAGCAAACTCTTCCAACCTTCTTCCTTTCATTTGCTAGTTCTAGGGCTCAACTTTACAGTCATGAACTCTCAAAAACATGTCTTTTTCTTCTTTAGGTTATCACTAACTTTACAAGTTGCAGAACCCAGGAGTTAGATTTTTGTCTTTTAATAAGCACAGACACAATGCATAGTAACTTTGAAATCGGTTCTGCTTACTGTCTGCTGCAGGCACAACAGAACATGTAGGCTGCTGTACTTGGAGTGAATTAGGCTAAATGTGAACTCACTAAGGTGACAGACTGAATCCCAGACAGTTTCCTGCACAACAGGCTTTTCAGATATTTTGGTTTGCCTTTAGACGTCTTGCAGTGTACAACACATTCTGTTGAATGTGAGAGAATTGTCTTGTGATTTACACTCTGGACTCAGATCTAAAAATTCTAGGTTGAACGCTGATTAGTTATATGCTTTTTGGTTAGTGATACTATCTATCCTACAGATGAGAAACTGTTGCAAAATCCTGTCTTAACTATTAGAGTCTAAACTCTGGTGGCCGATGTGTTTTCCTGTCATTTTATACAGCTCCCTCTTCGATAGACTCTAGAACTCTGCTTGCTAATAAATGGTAATTTCCAGAGAAGGGCTGAAAAATGCTTAAATTGCTGCTAGTCTGCACAGGTCTGCTGTGTCAAGTTTGTATGGCTGTCATACCACAGTTTTACAGAATACTATTTACATGGGAAACCAGATAATTCAAATATGGTTCAGAACTTCCAAGTGGAACCTGGTTTATCCTCCTGGGCATGCCAAGCAGGGCTGGAAAGCAGATGAGAACAGTCTTTCATGAGATTTTCCTATTCTGGTCAGGCCAGAAATTTTGCAAGAGCAGCCTTTCTCATGATATTTTGGCACTTTTGCTTCTTTCTGGTCCTGCCTGAAGCCTGGAGCCAGAGCTGTATGAAAACACTAATGGAAAATGCAACTTCTCTCGATTTGTTTGATCTTCAGCTAGAGCCTGGAAGATTCATATTCTTTCTCATACTTTATCTATGCCCAGCTGTTATTTGCAGGTCCTCATGTTTCCTTCCTTTGCTGCTGTAAATGCACAGCCACACATTGAGTTTAACCTTTCTTCATCAAACTCACAGGAAGAAACGAAAAGTGTACAATAAATCAATCTTATAAGAGATTAATTGTAATCAGGGAGAAAAATGTGCTGTCCATAAAGTCAACAATGAAAAGAGCATAATACCATCATCTTCTTTTTCTCAGGAGTTCCCCATTAATGCTAGAATGAACAGTATAGCTGGCTTGAGCATGGACTTCATGTAGCCACTGCAATCAGTACCAAGACTATACAAGGTGATACCATGTACTCCATGGATCTGCAAAACAAAAGTAATTCTGCACAGTTTTCCCATCCTCCATGTTAACATTTACAGAGTAAATTAATTTGGGTAGGGACTCTGTCTTTCCATACATTTCTGCAAAATCTAGCATGATAGTCAGCTTCTTACAAATAATGAACAAAAATATTAATATCAGACCTTAGGAGCTTTTACTTTCCGCAAAGAGTAATAGGGAAGGGTCTCTGACCCTCTTGCCAAGAATCTTTGCTTCTACACAGACGGACAGAAAGACTCACTTCATTTGACAAAGGAGATCTTAACTATGGTCAGCAAGCAAAAAAAACCCCAAAACACTATGACCACACTTCCTCTCCCCAAGTTTTTAATGATGCTGTTGACATAGACTTATTATCTAACCTGCTTGTGGCTATTTGCAGCACTTCTATGAATGCAGTGATGTTTGTGCCAGCTTGCCTGCCTGATTTCTCCCTCATCCTGTCTAACACTTGTTGAGAGCAATCATAAAAAAAAAAAAAAAAAAAGTAAAAATAAACCAACAACAACAAAAAAAGGCAACACACACACACACACACACAAAAACCCTACAAACCCCCCCCCACAAAATTTGAAGTTTGGGAGATTTAGTAGTTAGTCTTGAGGTTTCTTTTTCTGGAGTTGGGATTAGAAGGGTAAAGGAGATGAATGGACTGAGCCTTTCTGTCTTTCTTCAGGGTAGCACAGAGCATTGTCCTCACCTAATCATTCTCACCCAAGCACATATGCATGGATACGAGGACCTAACACATACGGTCTCAGATTGCATTCTGGAGACAGATGATAACCATACTCCAGACCACTGAAATTTCATTTAGTCCGCAATTAATTCTTGCTTTAACTACAGCTGTTTCTCAGATGATAAAAATAGGCTCCCATGCCGGTGCTATCTCTGCCTGTATCGATCAAATAAAGATGCACAGCTAGATCCTGTTCAGATCCAACAATCCAGAATAAGGGAAGGGTGAAACTAAGTCTTATTTTTAGCACCATTCTGGGGAATTTGAGGGGAGAATGAACAAGAAACAGATACTACCCAAGCCTGCAAGGCTTTTTTTTAATAGCCTTCAATAAAACTTGCAAATTGCAGTGAGCAGAAAGCCACACTTGTCTTAGAGCCTCAGACTATTAAATACTTGTTAATAGAAGAAAGGTGCACGCCGTGACAAAATCAATAGCTCAAGGAGAAGACTCACCAAAGGAATTATTTTCACTACACTGTTATGTTCCAAATGGCCAGGTTTGTGATGGATTGAAATGGTAAGGAATATAAAGGAATATGATAGGGAGAAGTTACATAGCTTGGTACCAGCAAATTTTAATCTGAAGCAAGACAAGTAAACCACCTAGGCAGAGGAGGATGAACCCATGATGAGGAATGCATACATTGTTTACTATCGGGGCAGGCAGAGAAAAACACCCTCCATGGAATTTAAGTTGGAAAAGACATTCAAGGTCATCAAGTCCAACCACTAGTCTGACCCACCATGTCCTATCACTAAACATGCCCCTTAGTGCGGTATTGATACATCTCAGTTCCAGTACTGCCAAGTTTGCTACAGAAGTCATCCTTATAAGATTTGCTTACTGTTATTTCCTGCAGAAATATATTTGAAGGAAGATGTAAAAACTGAGATTTCGGATGACTTGTAATTTCAATGATAATACTGTACTTTTTTTTTCAGTTATCCCTAGCTAGTATAGGCCTTACAGACAAGTATAGTTGTTACCTCTTGTGGAGGTGAGCGGAGTGGTGCATAATGTCACCAGCAATCAGAATTTAGGAAGGAATATGAGGCCAGCTAGAGTGGGTTATGTAATCTTAAGTAATATGCCTCAAACTTGACTAGAGACCTAATCAACAGTTTGTACAGTTGTCATGTGTCATCAGATTCCGACTGTGGAAGCAGCACAAGAGTTTACTCTTTTCAATCACAGCAATGAGAATAGCCATCAAGATACAGTTGTTTTAACTGAATCAGATAAAATATTAGTGTTTGCAAAAGTTTCTATTTGAACCAGATTGCAGCTAACCTTTTACCGAGCTCAGACAAAAAGTATGGACACTGGGCTTTGTCTCATCTTGCTGCATGTTTGTAGACCTTTGCTAAGCTGGATTGTAGAGGGACAGGAATCAGAAGTGCTGAGTAGTACAGGAAAAGTTACTGTCAGGTTATTCCATACAGTCACAGTACAGGTGATACTAAAAGGCTAAAGGAATCTTTTACCTGGGTATATCCAATTCACTTCACCCGGCTTAGAAAGTTTTTGGTAGGAATCTAAACCTAAGAATGTTTACCTGAACCTAGCCTCTGAACTGCCACACATTCTGCCCTTCATCAGGTAGGGTTAGTAAAGGGAAATAATGTAGCCCAGATTAAAGTGGAGACTATCAAGTTAATTACTAGCCCTGGATGGGCTGAAAGAAAATCAAATCATTCAGACTACATGGAAAGAAGTTATACTACATGCAGAGATCCTCTTGATAGGATACACAACTGGAACAAAACTGGAGGAAACAAAAACAATACAAAAACTGCCAGTGTTTGTTGTAGATCCTATGCATCTTTGTAACTAGAGATCTTTGATCATGATGCACCTGTTGTCCTTTAGAACGAAAGAGCAATATTGTAAAGAACAGAACACTTTGTATGAAATTATTTACTTATGGTATTTGTGAAAGCATTTCATAGTTCAGCTGCCTGGATTGCTTTCCACCTAGATCTGGCATAGCTTTAGCAAAAGATGCTAAATCATCAAGTGTGTTCAGACACATCTGTGATGTCACTCCACATGCAGTAATAATATATTTGTTATGTGATGTGGTGTGCATCTGTTCTGGTAGGTTATTCATGTCATTGTCTTGATCAGTGATAATTTTTTTTCTTTACATGTGTGATGTTAAGTTTCATTTCTTACTTTGACAACACAGACAGTTTTGGCAAGGACTCAGTTTTTAAACTGAGCCATTACATGTACCTATCTGCATAAGTGAGCTGGTCAAAATCAGGAGATAACAGCATATCTTTATAGGGAGATAACTTTTTGGAAGTCTATGGGAAAGACCAGCTTCCTAGTCAGAGAAGACAGGAGACTGTGGATGCTCGTAACGGCTTTGGAAAGGACTTTCCATTTACCATTTTCCTTATACTTGGAGTGAAAGTGAATTTCAGATAAAAAATTGTTACTCCTCTCATCTCTAATGCTCTAGTAAGGCTTCATTTTAATATTTCATCGTTTTTGTTGTTGTTCCAAAGTCTCCAGAAAAAAATTCTCTGCTTGCTTAACTCCACCAAGTGCAATGAAGCTCCCTCAGAATGGATTTGGCCCTGAAGTTTATCTTTTTTTTTTTTTTTTCCTCCAATGCTGCTATTGTGCTTGGCTAAGTACGTGAGCAGCATATAAAGATGGCAAAGCTTACACTAGAAACAAGTCACTAGAGAAACCGAGAAATCTTTCTGAGCTATCAATGACTTTTCATGGGGTGTAAATGACAGCACAGTTAGTTTCCATTCCTTTCAATATCTTCTGGCATTAGGACAGTGATAATGCTCATGTAAACATCAAGTTTTACAAAAGATTTCTCAAAAGTAAGTAAAACACTTGTTAGTGTTGCTTAATTCACTTTTCCCATTATTTATACACAAACCTGAAGAAATTCCTATTACAGAATTACAAATGTAAACGATTAGAAGCATAACTTTCAAACAACCTACATAATCTGTTTCAACATACTGTGTTCCACATTAATGACTCAGCTGGTAAAAAAGCTTCCAGGGTTTATTGCTAATCTGCTGTGCAGTAGACTCCTGGAAACTGTGCCAGAGAATGCCTGCTTGGTCACCTAGGTTAGTGCCTGCTTCCACTAATGTAGCATTTCCCCTTTCTTGCTGTCCTGTTTTAAACGACTTTGTAATGAAGCATCCATATTCAATACTGAAGTCAATTCCATAGCCTAATTACTGGTTTGCTTTTCTTATAATTGCTTTTCGGAATTGGAAGAGAACTGCTTTTGTAGCCATAACGCAACTGCCAGAATGAGATGGAAACATTTCTTTCATACAAAGAAATCTTTCTGAGTGTAGACTTCGATCCTGCAAGATTTACATTCAAGTGAGAAACAAAACAAAAACTGAAAGGAAACAACTGTGTGTAGTTGCTGGTTACAATAACAGCCTGGAGCATTCTGTAAGGCAGAGTAGTAACAGATCAGAATAACCTCACAGGTAAGAATACCTGTCTACCACATTATTTAAAAAACACATTGGAGAAGAAATGTTTCCTTAGACCATTACTCTGGTAGTGCAGAACAATCTGAAGCAGACAGGGACTGGTGCAGAGCTCTCCCTCCTGAGCTGCGCATTGAGCTCTGTGTTTAAGATGGTGCAGAAGCAAATTGGTGCCTTACAGCTAACTATTTCCTGAGCAGAGCTGTTGAAGAACTGTGCAGGCACCCAAAGGCACGTAACTATGACTGGTAGCACTGAAGTAACAGTTAATTTCCGGTTGCCACATAGACCTAAATCTCACCTAGATCTCACTTGGGATCATTTTCCCAGGTTTGATTTGTTACTGTATAGAACTCCATTTTCACCTGCATCTCAATCTATATTAACACAGGCAGAAAAGCAACTCTGAGCAACAGCAGATCTTGCAGTAAGTCACCTCATCTAAGTGGGTTTCCCATGCCCTGAAATCCTATTCACCTGTGTTTCAGAAACTCAGTGCATCCCTCTCAGACCTACTCATCCAGTAAGGCATACTGCTTTGATGAGCCTGGGGAGCTATTGCTTTTTTAAAAAAAGTCAGCTACCAAATTCCTGAATTAATCATCAATAATTTATGTTCTTAAGCAGCAAAAACACCTTTTCCCATGACACTTGATTACCAATACTTAAAAAAAAAAATCATTTACTGGATTCTTAGCTTGAAATACAAACCAAGTCCAACACTTTACTGACACTTCTGGAGTTTTCTCAGCCTGCTGGGGTGAAAATACAAGCAGATTGGAGCAGAACAGGAACAAAGAAGCCGTGCTGGAGGAACTTGCTCTAAAAACACAGCTGAGCATGCTGAGCTCCGAACGCACCGGAGACACAGACGATAACAAAAAGTAAGGATGAAAACTCTTGCTGTGAAACCTCTTGTCCCCATGCGTCTCTAAGAGCACACTCGACCCAGAAGTGTTCTGGCAAAGGCCAGTGCTAGGCCGCAGAGCACAGCCGGGGCCTGCAGCTCGGCACAAAGCCAGTTGTGTTCTCGAGGGGCCAGCCTTTGCAGGGAGCCAGGTCGGGCTGCTCCCCAGTGTGGCCTGCCTGCAGCTCCCCACCAGGGCCCCTGCCCCTACAGGCATTTCTTGGTACAATCAGCGCACGCATTTTTAAAACTATTACTTACAAAATGGCTGCAGCTTCCCCATGGCCATATCTTTGTTTCTTGGTACAATGCTGCGATTGTGTAAATTGTCTTGCGTAAGCACATCAACCCACTCTGGAATTCATTTTCGCCCCTTATGGCCTTTCATTGTTGTTCTTTTATGGTGGGATTTGTTCTCAACACAAATCCACTCCTGTGGCTCTGTCACTTTTAAGAAACAGCATGGTTAAGTCTGGCTTTCCAATTTGCCAGAGGTCCAGGAGCTGTTTTTTTCTGCTGAGGGCACTATTGTCACCAGACTGGCTAGGCTGTTTCACATTCTTTCACAAAACCATTAAGCTCCCCAAAACATTCTTCCATATTAGTCCTTTCCTGCGTATAGCTCAACACACTGTCTCCTAAATATAGTGATGTGACTTATGACAATAGAAAATTGAGGAGCAAGAGAGAAATCCTCCCCTAGCATGACTGGGCAAAGAACTCTGGAAGTCATGAATGCAGAGAACCAAGTCTCACCATCGTATATGGTCCCTCAAAAGCCAGCAACGCACTAGTAACCATGAGATTAACAGCATTTGGGATTAATGATGACTCATACAACACTCAATTTAAGGAGCTGGCTGGCTGGCTTTCATTAATCCACAGCATCTCTCTCCAGCACAAGTTCACCATCTCTTCTTTCAGTTCATATTCAGAACAAACCCCACATGAAAACCAGAATCTAAGAGGAACTTAAAAGTTCAGTTTTTGATGACTAGACAGCGGTCTGGTTCTCCAGAGCTCCTTCATTTCTATTCATCTCTACCTTAGCTGTACATTCTCCTGCAAGGACTACACTAGAAACATATAAGCTCTGTCTCTAGACTCCTAGAGACAAGGACTCACTCCGAAGAAACATAGAAATCAGTATAGGTGTTGTTGATTAGCCAGAAAGAATGTGATCCAGATCTCTGTACCCTAAATGCATTGTTTCATGACTGAAAAACAAGATTCACACAAAGGCAGCCTCATACTCCACTGAAGGACCTTTAAGGAGTTACCTAAAGCCTGCCTGAAGGCATTGGAAAGTCCACTGACTTTCTACAAGACTTGAAATGAGCTTGGAGGGATCAGGTATACTGAATAGATAAAATTTTTACATAGGTACTCCTCATAATACAATTAGACGTCAATGTTCTACATTTCAAGATTAAAAATATTATGTGTAAGTACTACACAAAATTTCTTCTATTAATCATGTTTGCTCTTGTAAATCTCTATTCAGCCACATTAAAAAAGAATATCTGCAAGACTTTAATGCTATAAATGTTCAGATCACACAACACGGACAAATCACTGTGCTGTTCATCTTGGTCTAAGCAAGCGATGTTGGGAACAGGTACAGCTGCAAAACTAAAATGCCTATAGGAAGGGTATTTTATTTTCTTTGAGAAAATCCTGAAACACATCTATTTAGTATGATTTAGTCTCTAGAGAAAATGTGCAGATGGACCAGCTTTCTGACATCAGAGATCAAGCATATCAGGGCCAAGGTTCTGGGAAAATTAGATATAGCACACAAGAGGCCAGGAAGACCTGGCATGTAGTAGTGTCCTATGGTTTACTGCTGCCATGGCTTGGAGAATTGCTTACTTAGGGGGTCTAGTGTGGTCACTTTGAGATCATGGCCTAAAAAATTTTTTTCCATCTTTCTCCTTCTGAGCACAGACTTCCTTTCAATAACATTTCATCTTCCAAAAGAAACAGTCAGAATCTGCAGGTTGGAAGGAATATATCATACATGAAGGTCTACAGCCCAACCATGAAATGAATGATGAGCTATATTAAAAAAAAAAGAAAAAAAAAAGATTAACTTGGTACCAACAAACCTTTAAGTATAAGCCTGTGGTCACAAACCCTGAAATGTGCGCCAGGGTCCCATTGACTCCAGCAGAACTGAGGCACAGGGCTTTTTGTCTGAGAGCCACAGACACTACCCCACCTCATAGATGTTTGGTGGCATGCAGAGCAGTAAGGCACAAGTAAGAAGCAAGCTCCCACAGTCCCAGGCAGGCAGCCCCTCCAGGCCCATTCCCCAACCACAAACGTTTTGCCCTAGGACATTCTGTCCCAT
The DNA here is from genome assembly GCA_016647715.1 of Pavo muticus. NCBI lineage: Eukaryota > Metazoa > Chordata > Aves > Galliformes > Phasianidae > Pavo > Pavo muticus. The sequence goes on from JACDJE010000364.1 coordinate 104,154, forward strand.
GCACACACTTCAGTATAAAGCATTATTTAAAATGAATACCACAGAAGTTTCTGTTCTTTGAAAATTACATCTGATATCTTCCTACTGGCAAAATGCATCAAATGCTGGCAGGGGAGAGGGGGTAATACAGAGTGGAGGATGTGAACTTCCACAGAGCTCAATAGCAGAACTGTAGTTGTTATTGTTGGCCTGGGTATTGTGACTTTAAGTTACAAATTACTTTAAATTGTACAAGCATTGATAGCAAGCCCTCAAGAAGAATCCCCAGGTTAGCAATAAATATAAAGAGCATCCTGTCCGTTTTTATGCCACGATAATGTGGGAGGTGATACTAAACCCTAGCTTGGCAAGCACTGCATTGTCAGAGTTGATGAGTTGAAAGGATGTGCATGTACACAGACCTGAACAAAGACCTTCTAATACACAGAAAAATTACTGCAGTAATTACCTTAGAGGTTGAGCAGTGCAACATAATACAACATAATAGTTCTTCCAACTTTGGACTCGTTGTCCAGTGTTTTTACAAAGGATCCTGTTACCCTGGAAGTGGCAGGTGGTTTTGCAGAGATCCTAAGGGTTTGCCTTTCTGGGAAAGCTAAGCTCACAGTGCTCCCTTGTCAGCCCCTTTGCCACCTTACAAAGAGGACAGATCTTTCTGCTTCATCCCACGTCTGGTCCCACTGCTGGGAGTCCCACCTGCTACTGCAGCTCACAGCCCCTGAAACCAGACCCATCTAGCAGCTGCACAAATCATCGGGGCAGGCCAGCAGCAGGGCATCAAGCAGTTGGCAGCACATGGCTGTGTTGCTCCCTCCTCCTGTGAACGCCTCCATCATGCCAAAAGTAAACACCAGCAGCCTCCTGGTGAACTCGATTGTAACATGGCGCAGTGCTGCACAGTGGTTTAGCCTGCAAAGCTCTTGTTCCTCCTCTGTGAGAACCTGTATAAATAACCTGAGTGGATGTTCAATGTTTCTTCAATTTATCTTGCACAGAGCAAGCTGCACAAAGGAGAGTGACTCTACTTGGGATTTCTCTGCTGCCCGGGAGAGAATTCTTTCCATAGCTTGCGTCCTCACCAGAAAAGGAAGCATGCTTTCAAAGACGCAGCTGAACGTGATATTGTAAGGCAGCTCAATACCTTGCTTATGCAAGAAATGCACATTTACATGCACTTGGCTACATAAACATCTATCCCATGTCAGATAGCACAGCTTCAAATAGCTTTGATTCTGCCCTTGAAGCTTTCAATGTAAAAAAGCAAAAAGCCATGCAAAAAAGCAGGCCAGGCAAGTTTCAAAGCTCAGTTGCACATCACAGTGACTTCCCTGTGACTGGATAATACAAATTGGTTTTCGTTAGACATAATTATAGCAGCATATTGTAGACACTGATGTGTCTTTTTCAAGCTGGAATTTCCAAAACTGGCAAAAGCTACCACATCACAAATGGGGAAACCACTCCCTTGGTGAAGAGATGATGGTGCAACATTAAATCAGGGGAGAGAAAGCCCTCAAAAAGCCAACATTTGAAGCTATTCATACACTGAACTGGTGGTCTAGGGATGTGCACAGTAATGCTCTGCAGATGCCTTGCAATTCAAATCAAGTTTAAAGGAATTCTTCACATCTCACCCACACAAGTGATTCTGGGTTAGAGCCAGCTCCAGAAAAGAGTGCTCTGCAATGTTTTTTCCTTATAAGAGAAGATTTGGGTTCTCTTTCTCATTATAATGATTCTAGCAGCCAGATAAAGGATCAAGACCCAGCTCTGCATGCTGAGAGGAAGTTTATCCCTCTCTCTAGTTCTTCTACCAATATTTTGGTTAGACTTGTTTATGTTTTGTGCCATGACCCAAAGGAATGTTACTGTCTTGAAATTTTTTAAAGTCATCTGCAAACACTGAACATCCACTCAAGTTATTTATGCAAGTTCTCACAGAGGAGGAACAAAAACTTTATAGGATAAATCACTGATTTGATTGAAATTGAACTTCTAGTCCAGATTTAGCCTTTATTATCGGGCCTTTTCTTTCTCTTCTGTGTGGAAATAGAGATACATGTCTGTGCACTGCAGGGCTCTGAGAAGTAGAATGCATGTGTGTCAAGGGGAAGAACCCAAGAGGATGTAGAAGAGGGCTGTAATTGAGTTTACACTGAGAATTTATGTAGGTTGCTCTGAAAGTAGTGCCTCCTATTTATTCCCATGGAAACTACGGTATATATTATAGCCGCCTTCTATTGCTTTGGAGGTGAAAGCATGTAAATTTACTACCAAAGTGAATTGAACAGGGTGCTTTTTCTGTAGCAGAGGGGAAATGAGAAACAGCAAACAACCTGCCATGGATGCACAGACGTAAAATGATTGAATGAAATTTGAGGTGACTCAACATTCCAGTCTGTTTTGTAGGCTGTGTTCCAAAATGCCAGCTGTTATAATGTGTGCAACCCTTCCGTAGCTGCAGTAAAGCCATTGCACCAGTGTTCTTCTACCACTACACAACTTTGCTCTGTCTCTTATTTCCTCTTCTGTGGAACATTTCTTCAGTAGGTTCTGGGGAAACATTGGATGCACCAGGCCTTTCCACTTCCCTAAAATCCAGAAACTTCCCAAGAACATTTGCTCCTACCTCCGCATGCTTTCCTGCCCGTTCCATACAGAACTGTTCCATCCCTCCCCACATCACCTAGATAGAGAAGAGAAAAGAAAACAGGTTTCCTTTCTTTCTTGTCGCAATATTAAAAAAAAAAACCACTAACTGGGTTAGATTGTTTTTCGGGTCTCCCTTGTGCACAGATACCTAACCAAACCATCCTTAGCAGCTGCATAGCCCTGACTTATGCCAGCAGCATGGCTGGCATCTTGGGCTAAAAATGCATCTTCACACAAGTATTTTGTTTTCTGTGTCACCATTATGTATTTTGTTCTGTTGAAAATATGAGGGCTGCTCTGAAAGTAATGCCTCCTATTTAATTACATTGGCCAGTGATGTCAGAAGTGAATGTCGGTGGTAGGGCAGTAGAGGTTGAACCTTCCCACCAATATCTCGTTACATGTTGTTGCCGTGTGACAGATGGCAGCAGAAGGGCAGTCTGATAGAATGTCATCTGACATGGAAGTGCATATGATACAAAAGTGTGTCACTGAATTCCTCCACATGGAAAAAATGGCATCCATTGACATTCACTTATATTTGCTGAATGTTGACTGAGACCAAACAGTGGATGTGAGCACAGTGAAGAGTGGGTGGTGCATTTCAGCAGTGGTGACAGTGACAGTGGGTCACCTCTACTGGTGCAGATTTTTACAAGCATGGGATGCAGGATCTACTTCATCACTGGTGAAAATGCACAGCAAATGGTGGTGACTATGTTGAAAAATAGTGTTTTGTAGCTGAGAGTTTATCAAATAGTATTACTGTGCTCTTTGTGGTAGTTTCCATGGAAATAAATAGGAGGCATTACTTTCAAAGCAACCTATGTATTCCAACTGAATGTAGATATTTTGGATATATTCCAACAGAATATCACTCTGATTCTGTGGCCAAACTAAAATTCATGTTTAATATAGGGCTACATACTTTCAATGTATGGTTTTCCCCAGCTTCTAACATATAAAAAACCAAAAGAAACAACAACAACAACAACAACAAAAAATGCAGCTCTTTCTGCAACAGTCTGATGCCAGAGCTTATAGCAAATTCTAGCAAGTGGACAGAAATTTTCCTCTCTAACTTTGTTTTCCTCAGAGAGTTGTGGTTTCCACATAAACACTTATATGAGCAGGCCCTTTGAGACATGCATGGAAGAATGCATATTCTGCCTAACATATATCCACCATATCTTAGCAGCTAAGAAAAATAAATCTGCAGTCTCCCTACACTTCACCACTATCACCTCAGCCTGGCTGAGCTAAAAGTTAGAAAAAAGGAACAAATCAAAATAGATATGTTGAGAGAAAGCAGTGGCTGGTAACTTCACTGTTGTTTCTGGATTTTGTCCTAACTTTTATGCTACATTTCTAGCTTTAGAAAATAGTGTTTGAAACCCATCAAATATGGTAAATAAGAATAGGGATAACATAACCTAATTTTCCTTCATTACTCATCGTAGCCTGGAGCAGCAAACAGCACCAGGGTGCCATGCTGAAGCACAGCCCATTTCAGAGAATTCACTCTAAAATCTAGAACATCATTTCAAAATGTGCAAAGGACTTTTTTCTTCTCTGTTTTTGCGTAAGGTCTGGTATGAATTGTTATAAACTGTATTACTGTAGAAGATCCCCTTTGATATCCATACACCTTCCATAAGCCAAGAGCAATACAGTTAGGCCCTTGGAGGACAAGAGGAAAAAAGTTATTCTTGGAATTAACTTGGATCTCCAACTCCAGACCAGAGAATCTTTGAACCTGCGTGAGGAAGCTTCTCTTTCTAAGCCTAGCCCATATCTGGATTTGCAGCTGTAAGGGAGACAGAACCCCTTACATAAGCTCACAGCATTCAGCATTTCTGAATTCAATTTATATACAAAGAGAGATATATTTATCCTGAGCCCTCTCCTAATTATTTATGCAAGACATCTCTGAATCTTTTGTGCTAGGAGTTTTCCTCACATGCCCTTAGTTACAAAGTCAGGATGCTATTAAATATTTGTATTCCTTGATAAGCAAAGCCCAGACTAGTGAGTTTGGAGCAGAGCACCCAGAGATTTCTTCTACAACTTCCAAATGCAAGCTCAAGAAAAAAGGCAGTCCTGGGATTTACAATTACAGGATGTTTGTCTTTAAGGTGTGCACCTCCAGTAAGCAGGTTCTGAATTCATCTTGTGCATAATCATTGACGTTCTTCCCTTTGAGCAAAATAGCAATTCTTGATCCCAGTGGAACAAAGGGGGAGGCAAACCAAGCAGAAGATGATGTGTGGAAAAGCTTACACTGTGGTCACTTAGTGACACAAGGAATGCGGAACAGAAACTTGAAGCTTAGTGTGATCTGCTCAGCAGAACTGGAGACAGAAAAGTTTCACTTCCAAGGGGTGAAATTCTAAATAAATTGGGTTTTTCTGTTTTGCTTTTTAGTTCAAGCTAATCATTTAACTGGGGAAAGTTCACTTTCCTAGTGGAAACCCAAGCCCTGATACATGTAAAACAGCCTTCTCTTTTCTGTTGGTCTCTGCTTTGTTACTTCCTGGAAACATGGATTTCTGAACAGGAGACTGTGTTGGTTTAACTGCACAAGGCTATTTCCAAAGGGAAATTCAACTACAGCCATTTTTAAGTGTGGTAATGAGGTGGTTCATCGACCTTTCTTTTTTTTCTTGAGAACAAGACTGAAAAACAGACCTTGATCCAAACCCTGCAGCTTTTAGTTCGTGAGCACTCCTCATTCCCCCCAGAGCCTCTAGGAAGGCTAACTCTCAGAATGATGTTACACGGAATAAACTTCCTGTACTTGACTAAAATTTCCAAAGGAACACTAGGGAACTTGAGGACACTTGAGTCCCACAGTTTCTCACAACAGTTGTCTTGCTTTCAAGCTTGCAGTCCTTCTGGTTTATAGGCAGGCCACATCTGTGTCTTATTGTTTGTGTTCAAGCAATACAACTCCCATTCCTTGCACTGACTTAACATTTATTAGGGAGCAAAACGGTATGTGTGTTTTTGCAGTTGCTGCTGATTTTATATCTGAAGGTTGTAATTTCAAAGAATATTGTAACAGCCTGCACAGCTTTAACAAGTAGGGTCGATCGGGATGTTAACACACCAATTGGCCCCTTATCTGTAATCTAGGTCTTTTCTCTAGATGGATATCAGTAAAGACCCAGCTAACCAGCCATAAGATTCTACTTTCAACCAGTGCGTGCATCCTGCTGTGTAACAACCCTTTTGATACTAAAGGTATTTCCTGTCATGTTTCCTTGGCTGCCAAGCATTGAATGTTGACATAAGTGTTTCATTTAATAAATATTACCAGTGTGTATGCGCGTGAGGGGATGATTTAGCAGTGTGAGGGGCTGCATGGAAGTGGTCCTAACAGGAAAAGTGATTGCTTCACAGGAAATAAAACAGGCCCTAAGTCTAAAAGACTTAGAGAAACATCATTCTGCACTAAATTGCCCTTGCCTTGGGATTGCATCAATAATTACAACATACAACTTGGAAGAAAAGGAGGTTATCAGGAGTAGTCAGCATGGGTTCACCAGGAGGAGGTCATGCTTGACCAACCTGGTAGCCTTCTATGATGTTGTCACTGGCTGGGTGGATGGGGGGAGAGCAGTGGATGTAGTCTACCTTGATTTCAGCAAGGCATTTGATACTGTCTCCCACGACATCCTTATAACAAAGCTGAGGAAGTGAGGGATAGATGAGTGGACAGTGAGGTGGGTTGAGAACTGGCTGACTGGCAGAACACAGAGGGTCATCGTTGGCGGTGCAGAGTCTGGTTGGAGACCTGTAACTAGCGGTGTTCCTCAGGGGTCAGTGCTGGGTCCGGCCTTGTTCAACATCTTCATCAATGACCTTGATGAGCGGATAGTGGCCACCCTCAGCAAGTTTGCTGATGATACGAAGCTGGGAGGATTGGCTGACACGCCTGAAGGCTGTGCTGCCATTCAGCGAGACCTGGACAGGCTGGAGAGCTGGGCGGTAAGAAACCAGATGAGGTTTAACAAAAGCAAGTGTAGAGTCTTGCACCTAAGGAGGAATAATTGCATTCACCGGTCCAGGTTGGGGGATGACCTGCTGAAGAAGAGCTCTGCAGAGAGGGACCTGGGTGTCCTGGTGGACGACAGGTTGGCCATGAGCCAGCAGTGTGCCCTTGTGGCCAAAAAGGCCCATGGCATTCTGGGCTGCATTAAAAGGAGCATGGCCAGCAGGTCGAGGGAGGTGATCCTCCCCCTCTACTCTGCCCTGGTAAGGCCTCATCTGGA